>JANHFT010007340.1:35915-46492 GCA_032467955.1 Pseudoxenodon macrops
TTTGTACCCTCTAGATGTATTGGATAAAAGGGGAAATCAGTTTGTGTATGTGTGTGTGTGTCATATAGCTATATTAGAAGGTTCATATGTATGTCGTGCATTGGTAGACATCTCTGTAAGGGAGCAATGTTTTAACCCACTTAAGGTCACACAAGAGAAATCTATATTCTATTGATGTTATCTATGCAAATGAGTCTTTTTTCCCAAAATGAACAGAAAATAGAGGTTCGTTTCAATTAATTAGAAACCATATATTTAAACTTTTACTAAGAGTACCAATTAATTGCAATAAACTGACCAACTAGGGTCAATGTGTAATCATCAATGGAACTACCTCAACATGGAGGAAAATATGCCATGTGGTACCACAAGGTTCTGTCTTAGTACCAGTACTATTCAACATCTTCATTAAAAAAAATTAGATGAATAGCTAGAAGGGAAACTCAACTAATTTGCAGATGTTCCCAAGCTGGGGAGAATAGCCAACACTTTAGAAAATAGGTTCAAGATCAAGAAGGATCTAGCAGACCGGAACACTGGGCCCTATCTAACAAAATGCAATTCAGTGGTGAGGAATGTATGGTTTTAAACTTTTTTGAGGCAAAAAACCTCAAGTGTACAAATGTACAGAATAGATGGTACCTGGCTCAACAGCAGTAACTGTGAAAGGGGTAGACTGGGATGGGATGGGATTCTTTACTGGCCAAGTGTGATTGGACACACAAGGAATTTGTCTCCAGTGCATAAGCTCTCAGCATATATACAAGCAACAAGTGATAAATCATGATCATAATCATAAAATACAATCATCATAAATAGCAATAGCACTCAATGATAGTCATAGGATACTAAATAACCAATCAACATAAATCATAAGGTACAAACAACAAATTTGTACTCATAAGAAGCTAAAGAAATAGGTAATAGGAAAGATGAAAAGGATAATAGTAATACAGCCCTTTTAGATGGTTTGACATCCCAGGCATGAAACAGTGTTGTGGGAATTAGTTGTTTAGGAACTAATGAGGAAAAAAACTGTCTTTGTGTCTGATTGTTTTGAAGTCCTAGAGGACAATCATTTAATGCTGCAGTTGCCAAAAAGGCCAATGCAGTCCTAGGCTGCATCAACAGAGGGACAGTATCAGTGCTAGTACTGCTTTATATTGCATTGATAAGACCATACTTCGAAAACTGCATCCAGTTTTGTCACAATTATATAAAAAAGATTTTAAGACTCTACAAAGAGTGTAGAAAAGAGCAACAAAGCTGATTAGGGGACTAGAAGCTAAATCATATAATGGACAGTTGTGGGAACTAGGAAAGTTTAGTCTAACAAAGAGAAAAGAAAACTAGGGATGACATGATAGCACTCTTTCAATATTTGAGGAGCTATCACAGAGAGGAAGGGTAAACCTATTCTCCAAAGCACCTGAGTACAAGACAAAAAGTAACAAATGGAAGTTTAACAAAGAGAGATCCAACCTAGAATTAAGGAGAAATTTCCTTAATAAGTGGAATGACTTGCCTCCAGAAGTTGTAGATGCTCCATCATCTGATGTTTTTAAGAAAATATTAGATGATTGGACAGTCATTTGTCCAGAATGGTATAAGATCTCCTGCTTGAGCAGAGGATTGGACTAAAAGACCTCCAAGGTCCCTTCCAACCCTGTCAATCTGTATTCTATAGGAGTGATTTAAGACCAACATTTACAAAAGAGAAAATGAGAAAATTTAATGAACCTTATTTTTCTGTTAATGCCTTCAGTACTTATGTCATTTTTCCTAGGAAAATCTGCTATTAGTCTTCCAAATATATGTCTGCATGAATTGTCACTGTTTAAAATAATTATGGTTTATTTTATTTGAAACCAGAAAGGTAGTTCAGAGTGCACCAGGGATGCAAGTGGCACCAATCTGAAACTCCTTAATTGTATTTTTTTTCTTAGATCATATTGTGGCAGAAGGCAGCTGTGTGAGCCTCAAAAACAGCTGCAGCTGGTTTAAGAAACTTTAAACCACTGTGGTATAAGTGCCCCAACAGGCTACAAAACATCTTTTTGTCTCCAAAACCAAAGCATTGCATAGCCCTTCTGGACAGACTGTAGTTTGTTCTAACTCATTTACCCTAGCATCACTAAAAGAAAGTAAGGCTGAAAGAAAATATTATGGGGAAAGGGCTATGATTAGAATAGGATGAGAAGTTGGATGAGAACTTGGATTAGGGCAAAGTACAGATCATTGACTTTTGGAAGACCACATATTTCCCACCATTGAACTGAGATGGAAGAAGACCATGGATGTAGCTTTATCCATAAGATGTATTCAACCATGTCAAAGGAAATAACAAAATATGTATTTCAAAAGCTGTTTTGACAATAATAGAACATGAAAATAGAAAAACATTTCCTGGACAAATATTATTTGTAAGTATCATCTGAGTTTTAGGACATTGTTTTTGTATCGGGACATCTTAAATTCATTGTCTATTGCTATTCACAGAGTAGTAAGATTAACACAGCATTTTCATCTTGCAAAGATCCTTGAAGATGACCAGGTTAGGACAGAAGTAATTGTTTAACCTTTATAATTGTAATTGAGAATTGAGAATTGGGAAATGATTATGATTAAAACCAGTATAGTAAAACAAATCCTATGAAGAGAGAGTTAATGATATTTGTTATTCAGTGAAAGACTTTTCCATGCTATTAACATTTGTATGACAAGCAACTTTGAAATGAAGCCAAATTCTTTTCACATGATGAATTCATAGATCAAACCATGATATAGGTTTCATGGCAACATCCTAAACGTAATCTGTGTTGCGGGGTTTCCATGTTTTTTTAAACTTCCCAATCTACAGTCATTGGGAAGTTAAAATCCCTACAGTCTTGGCATTTCCTGAGATCTGTCTCTCAAGTACCACTCAAGTTGAACCCTGGCTGCTTTCTAAAGTCAACCAATATTGGCCATAGGTTGATGCCTTTCTGAGCAATTTCTTTAACTCCAGTACTGTAAAACAGTGTTTTTTACAACTTTAGCAATTTTAGGGTGGGTGGACCTCAACTTCCCAGAATTCCCAGCCAGCATGCATGAAGTTGTAATCCACCCATGTTAAAATTGTTGACGTTGAGAAACATTGCTATAAGGAATATGGTGAGCCAATAGAAAGTAGTTTGTGTGGATGAGGTATCTATTGTTCCAGAGTATCCTGCTTCACTCCTGATCCTCAAAGTAGATAAATCAAAATGAAACTCAAATTCTGTCAATAGTTAAATTGATGCTGTGAATTAATTCAGTTAGCTTCAGTCAAGATTTGTTGGCTGTGGATCCTGCTACAAAGGCACAGAAATCTTTAGATAGAAAAACTACTGAAAACCATTACTCTGAAATCCCAGTTTGAGCAATTTAATAACAAGGGGGGTGGAACCACAACTAAAGATGTGTGCATGTGAGACGAATTTATTTATACTCATTTAGTGGAGAAAGGAAATGTAATTTTGAAGAGAAGAAAAAGTGTTAAGTGCTTTCACTTATTTATAGCCTCTTCAGAACTCCCCAAGCTTTACAATAAACCATTTTGCTTAGCCCTGAGTCAATACACTGAGCATCTCTTGGCACTAAAAAAAAAAATTCTCATTCAGATGCATGCTTGTGCTTTTATCCTATTGTTCTTCTCTTCCACGCAGAAAGAAACATTTGGAAGAGTATTATTTTAGTCTAAATGAGTTCCCAATCTCTCAGCTAAAGGAACCCCTTTATTTAAACAACAGGGACAAAGAACAAGAAAACACAAATGGGAATTAAAGTTTATATATAGTAATTATAAAAAAGAAAAGTCTTTTCTTTGCTTGGTACCAGCACAGGCCAGGGAAACTCACCAAAAGTCTTGTGTAAGCCGAAGTGTAACTTCCAAACTAATGTCTCAAGTGAGAATAATTGACACTACTTGTACTCCTAAGGCTCCTCTAAAAAAGCAATGTGGTTCAGAGTGCTTATATTTATCCGGGCTGCACATAGCATCCTAGCTTTCTACTCAGATGTGACATTTTTCCACTGGCTCTTTAAATAAACTTTCTGGCTCCTTGAGAATGATGGTAGGCAAACAACACTGCTTTCAGAGAAACACTTTCCCCTCCTTGGATTGTATAATCTGTCTTTGGCATCAGACTTAGTTTATAAATAGAAACAAACTAATATGCTTAGGACAAAATGAAAATGAAAATATTCAATATATGAAAAGAAATCTGTTTAAAAGTAAAGGATATGAATTAGTTTATCCTAAGGTGTGTGTGTGTGTTTGTGTTTGTGTCCATTTGTACAGTCTGCTGCCCAGCTAAATCACTTTATATAAAAAATAAAATGCAAGAGTTGGTTTTAAAATAGAACGTTTATTTAAAGAAAACCCGTCTGATATTACATCAATAGAAATATTTGTTCAACTTTGACAACCAATTACAAAACATATCATGTAGTTGGTGCCATCCTAATGCTTAAATACTTTTATAAATATAGGCTAGTCTGTAGGTAAGGACTAACAGGTAAGCAACAGCCAAAAAAAGCCTATGTTTATATTAATTACAATCCTACTAGGCAGTTAAAAACAAAGCAAAGTGAGGTAAAATAGACTCAAGGAGAATTCTTCTAAGCTGTAAGAAATTACTGATAGAATTGTGACAGACATCTACCATAAATGAAACAATGTGTTTCACATTCCATGACCCCACCTCCCATGACAATAAAGAGCTATAAGCATGTAAACATGTATGTATGATCCGTGAAATCATGTTTGAATTATCCCACTACTACTATCCCCAATTCATTGGTTTCTGATTGTAGACCAATGTTCCTCAAACCTGGCTAATTTTAAGATGTATGGACTTCAATTTCCAATTCTGTAGTTGAAGTCCATGTGTCTTAAGGTTGCTAAGGTTGAGAAACACAACAGTCAAAGCAATCTGACATCAGAAGCTTCTGAACAGAGAAGCATTTCCCATAAAATATTTCTTGGATCTATTTTCAAGAATATCTTGAAAACCTGTTATTTGTGAACAGTGTGTGGATCCTTGTAGTTCTCTCCTTCTTCCCCACATTGTTCTTCTAACCCCTTTAAACCACTTAACCTAGTTTAGATTGACTATAATGGGGAAAGTTGCTGGTTACTAATGGCTACACCAGTTGCTCTTTCAAAATATTTGAACAATTTGAACAATGTTCCCCAAGCAATATTCCCCAAGCAATATTCCCCAAACAGTCCTTCGAAGTAAATAGTTAGTCAATAATGGAAAGCTGATGTTCATATCCTTCTAGCTCTTACTGAACTGTGACCTCAAGGAAATGCTGGATGTTATAATCGAACATCAGCTGGAAGAACACTAATTCTTTACTTCTGTTATAAAGCACTACAAAATAACGTAACTTGAGAGAACACTATAGGATTCTGCTAGCAAGCTCTGCTTTATGATGAACTGGGAAATTTCATAAAATATATTTGATGGTAGAAGAATTATGGGACAAAATAATTATTCTATCTCCAATCCAGAATGAATTAGTTATGAGAGATCCTTGGTGCCCTCTGAGCTTGGTTGTTTACTTGCAGATATCTCATTACCTAAACTAGGTAACATCATCAGCACGGATGGCGTTGCCTAGTTTGGGTAATGAAAGTCTGCAAGAAAACAACCAAGCTCAGAGGGCACCAAGGATCCCTCATTTCAACCCTAAACTACAAATATCCTCTTTTATGAATTAGCTATATATAACTCCCATTCACATCATCTCATTCATTTTAGTTAGATATATGAAGAGTAGCAAAATCAGTTCTATTATATATGTACTATTTTATATACTATTTTAAATGTATTATTTTAAATATATCCTACCCTTGCTAAGCTGTACTGAAGTTAAAGAACTGACACCATGATCCATTTACATCATTTGTCAACTCTTTCAAAACTCAAAGAATCTAGTAAACAGAAATGACATAGTTTCACATTTTGGCTTCATGGCACATAAAAGGTAAAGGGTGAGTTTAACTTCTGGTAGCTATAGTCTAATTTAAAATAAATTGTAAATGTGTTGTTTCAAATCTCTCATTTGTGTTTATTTAAAATCTAAAACTTTAGGATAATGAAATTGATTAGAAATTACTTTTAAAAATATTGAATGACTATCTAGAGTTATAATTGCATGCTATAATAGGCCTATATATAAATGCCTCCATATTGCAGATTGATTGATCAGGAATTAGAGGCCAGAAATCATTAAAAAGAAAATGTTTAATTAGATAGCTAATTAAATTATTTTCTAAATGATCATAAACTTGCTACTTCACTATTTGTATTAGTATTTTGACCAGTAATAGACTTCAAAGTAAGTGGTTTTAGTTTCTGTCTCCCCTTTTTAAAATATTGGGACAATGTTTGCTCTTGGCTAATAAAAGGCTAATAAATATTTATAAAAGCAATATGTTATCATTAACCTTTTACACATTTTACTGAAAGTGTTCTATTTTGCCTTCTACATAGTATTTAAATGTGGTCACAGAAAAATAATTACTGGTTTTGGTTCTGTTTTCCTCTTTAAAATTGGCTGTTAAGTCAGACCACATCTGCTCACACTCACTTGTTATGGACCTGTTGTCAGAACAGCACAGCCCACCATCAAACAGCTTTACTCAAGGTTTTTACAGCTCAGTGTAAAAGAAAAACCTCTCCACTATTTCTGGATGCAAATGAATATTGACTTTTCAGCTGCAAGACCAATGCAAAATTTAATTCCACTTAGAAGTCCATGAAATCAGGAGTCTCCAAAGAATCCTCCATCATCATGACATCATTCTCAGTCTGTTCTGGCCTAATTTGGACCATCTGGCTTTTCAATGTATTATGAGCATTCATGAATTTTTGTAAATACTTTGAAGTATATAACCAATGATGCTTCAAAACATCTTCCATCTCATAACATTTTGACTGCCTGGCATTCATCTTTCGAAAGCGTCTGAACAGTTTGTTGCCTGACTCATTTCCCTCACTTGCCCAGGCACCAATAGACCCATCCCGTTCTATAATTTCTGGAACATGAGCAAGTGTTTTATGAAAATAATTGGTAATCTTCCCATCATATCTGTAACTGAATTTAGTCGACAGCAACTCAGCGAATCTCTGAGAGTTGAAACTGTATTGACATACAAGTTCTGGACATTCTTTGGTTGGACATGAAGACCTCCATACTGGTTTCATCTTAAGGTAAAGGTTCATTAATTCTCTGAGGGCTTCATGTCTCTCCTCACATTTTATTAATTCACAGACCGCATCCACAGTCCCTTTACTCATGAGTTTTCTTGCAAAATTTCCATTCATCCTTGTTACAGGTTTCAAATTCATCTTTTTTCTAAGGTGTTTGTCAAGAGTTGACTGCCACCTCTTTCTCTCTTCTTTGGTTGCACTTGTATTTTTGTACACCTCACCAATCTCAAACTGGAATATTTTGTAAAATTCAGCGGCATTGCCAATATCACAGTGAAGTGCGTCTATTGAAGGCACAGTCTCAATAAACGGCTTGGCAGAAACACCTTTCACCCTGTGACGTAGTTCATCAACAGGTTCATGGTAAGGATTGGACCTCCACACTTCATAGCGTTCTAGGTTTTCAGCATGATTCCTGGTGACAGAATGCAGGATGAGGTTCTGAGAGGCTTCTAGGCGGGTGGCATCACAAAGTGTACAAATGTAAGTAGAGCCTGATGCTTCAAGACCCTCAACTTCACGGACAAGTTTTTCATCATATCCTGTGCCCCTAAATATGAATTTGAACATTCTAGGAATACCAGCCATATAAAGTATCAATGAACTATGTTTCATGGCTTCCCGTTCTGTTATAAGAGGACTCAGGATGGCAGTGAGAGTCTCGTGATCTGACTCATCAGCCAGCATAAGGCACAAAGGCTTACAACACAACTCTGAATTGGGTTTGTTCTCTTCAAAAATCCTTGCACTGCCGTGGTCATGAGTTACAGTGACACTCATGAGGGTGAAGGAAAATCGAACTGCCTTTTCAGGAACTGCTGGGCCACAGCCATGCTTTTCACTGACATCTCCCATTCCATCGCAGGATTCTTTAATCACCACAGTGAAGGGTCCTTTCAAATAGTCATCCAAGTCATGAGTTTTCAGTCCTTCTAAAATTTCTTCTTCTAGATCCATAAGGGCACCCACCAAAGCTACATCATATCGAAATCGCTTTGCAATTGTATCCACTGGGTAGTCATCCACAGACTGTTGTATTCCTGACAGCCCATCAATAATGCCTACATCTGTGTTACTAGAGACATTTTTCAAAGGAGGCTCCCATTCAAAGGGATGATAACCAGGCAGAAGGGACTTCTCAGCTGTTCGGAGAGCATGCAAAGGCTGGAAAATTTGCCTCCCTGTAATTGCCTTTACCGTCCTGTACATTTTATGATATTGGCTGCAGCTAAGAAAGGTGTTGACTCGGATTGCCAAACAAACAGCTGGATGAAGGTCCGATCCCTTCCCTTGCATTATAGCTTCCAATTCATCTGCTTGTCTGTGCTCATTCCTAGATCTCAAAGCCAGCAAGAACAAAGTTAGGCACACAGACTTCACGTCTCCTCCTTCTTCTTTTTCTGAAAAATCTTTCACTTGAAGCTTGAGTTCTCTCAAGCGGTGTTTTTGAGCTCTCCGGGTCAGTGAAAGCAAATGTTGTCTCGGTCGGCCACCTTTGTTGATATAGACATAGCTGTCTGTACTTTCTGCCCCTTTATGATTAGAACGATGTTGGCAGTATTTTTCCAAAAAGACCTCCTCATAACAGCCTTTCACTGGGCATCTCAAAACCAAATTGTTCAGGATGCTTAGGAAGGATTTTACAGGGCTCACTAAATCAGTAGGAAAACAAGGATATCGGCAGGATGGGCAATAACTTCCCATTACTTTAAGACATTTAAGGATGCAGACTCTGCAGAATAGGTGTTTACATGTTGTTTCTACTGGATCAGCCAGGATGTGTTCGCAGATCTGGCAAGATATTGACTTTACAAAGTCCACAGGGTAGTCTATTGCAAGGATTTTTGTACTGAGATGGATTTGCTTACAGTTTGAAATCTTTTTCATCAAACTTTTGTTATTCAGTTGCTTTACCTTTCTTATGCATCTTATTTTTCTCGTGTGCCCAGCGATAATCCTGAGTTTTTTGCTCAGCTGTGAATTCAGCATTGTTTTTTTCCTCTTGACTCCACGAAAGGAAGTGACACAAACGTCACAGCTTGTTGAATGGGGATGCCATTCCACTGGGTCTTTCTCTAGAAGATGTGCCTCATGGGGGGCATTGCTGACTTTTCTCTGAATGACTTTCCAACAATTGTGACAAAAATGAGTAGGGTGGGTTGTGTCGATATCTCCCCTTACATCGATCTTAAAAACTTTGATAAGAAGATCTGGCCAGGAAGTGGCTCTTTTCTCTTTCTTTCTCAAAAGAGCCTGGGTCTCCTCATCCACTGGCCCATGAACTGGGTGACACTTTTTGTAAGGGTCAGTTTTCAGTGAGCCTCCACAGATGCGACAGAGGTGCTGCAGCTTTGCTTGGTGAGTTTCTATCTCCCTTTGGCTCATGCGAAAGATGTCTTTCTCCCTTGCCACGCTATTTTTATTCAACTCAGTGTCTGTTTCAAAGGGCACTTGTGACATTACAGCTGCTGCCTTAGGTTGTTCGTCAACGACGTCCAGAGACCCTGTCACATTTTCTTTAGCAGAGTTAGCCTGGTGGCTGCCTTCAGAGAGAGGCTTTTCAAGCGATCTCACCTTGAACAGCTTGAATTTCCATTCAGAAAACTTCATATACGGCTGTTGAGCATGTTCTGGTCCAAAACACAAGTTTATGCTTGGTGGGGGTAGCTTCTCCATCCTGGCAGATGTTGAGTTACCTATTGAGAGAAAGAGAGAGAAAAGAAACTGGTAAGTAACTTCCATGATTAACAACCTGATACAAAGGGAATAAAACCTGATAGAAAGTGAATAAAAACCAATGCTAAATATTAAGAATGCTTCATTAATAAATAGTCCACAATATTTTACTTCATCTCTACCAAAATGCTGATCAAGCACTGACAGTGTGTATAAACATGTTGGTTAGGAGAGGGATGAATACATTCCTGCATAATGAGAAGAAAGATGAATATTACCAGTCTTTAACCACAGATGCTATCTTGATAAAGCATCTCTAAACACATAAGAACATTTGTTTCTGTTTAAACGTAAGAACAAATCTGAATGAACTACTTCATTTTCTTTAGAAGCAGGTCTCTTATGATTGATACAGTTATCCCATCATTGCAAAGTAGAATATTCCAGTTCCAGGTTTGGTGGTCTACAGTTCTGCAGAGTGATGATTGGTTAGTGATATCCTACATTCTTCTCCCTAGGAACAAGCTTGCCATTTTTTTTTTGAAATTTTTATTGTATTTTATAAAATTAGACATACAAACAGTCAAACACAAATACAACCATATACACAATAGGGGGTTCATCTTCCCCACCTGTCACAAGTCTCTATCGGTTTCT
>JANHFT010007342.1:0-13277 GCA_032467955.1 Pseudoxenodon macrops
AATAAATAAATAAATAAATAAATAAATAAATAAATAAATAAATAAATAAATAAATAAATAAATAAATAAATAAAAGATTAAAATTTTGGTTAGATGAAAGACAGATTAGATTTAAACAGAAAAACAAAAAATACTGTACAAGGAACAAAATAAATAGAGGAAATTACATATTCTTCACATATCTGTTTAACTTTTGTAATGAATATATTATAATAATACAAGTCGACCTCAACTTACAAACACAATTGAGCCCAACATTTCCATTGTTAGTGAAATATTTGTTAAGTGAATTTTGCCCCATTTTATGCCACAGTTGTTTAGCTGAATTAAACAAGACTAAGGAAGAATGTATCATAGTTATGTATTAGTCAAATATGGTAAAGATTTCACATAGAAGAACATTTATTTATTTAAGAAAATGTATATGGCTATCCAACTCACTCTCAGCAACTTTGGGCAGCTTACAATGATAAAATCCAATACAAAAATCCACACTTGTGGTAAAAACAATCAGACCAGCCATTTGATGGGCTTCATATCAATTAAGTGAAAGTTGCGAATAGGCCATGGCCAGGGGTGAAATGCAAATTTTTTACTACTGTGAGGTAGGCTTGGTGGGCGTGGCATGGCTTGGTGGGCGTGGCTTGGTGGAGAAGAATACTGTAATAATCTCCATTTCTTCTCGATCAGGTGGGACTCAGGTGGCAGAGAATAGATGGGGGCAGGGCCAGTCAGACGTGGTATTTACCAGTTCTCTGAACTACTCAAAATGTCTGCTACCGGTTCTCTGAACTACTCAAAATTTCCGCTACCAGTTCTCCAGAACTGGTCAGAACCTGCTGAAACCCACCTCTGGCTACAAGTAATAATTAGAGAGAGATTAAGATAGTGAGCATTTGGCCATATAATTGCCAGGAGTCTAATACAGCTCGATAATGTATACTAGAGACCCATGGCCTTATAAGATCAAGGTTTATATAAAGATTAATTTACATAAGACTCCTTTCAATGATAGTTTAGAAGTTTTGGGATTTGAAAATGCATGACGTGCCTTTCCAGAATTCCTTTCTTGACCAGCGTCTGTCTCTCTTAGAAAGAACCTCTTCTGGAGCAAACATATCTAGAAATCTACTGAGTTAGATCATACTGCCACAGAGAGGATGGGGTCAAGCTATTTTCCAAAGCTCCTGAAGGCCAGACAAGGAACAATAGATGGAAACTGAACAAGGAGAGATTCAACCTGGAAATAAGGAGAAATTTTCTGACAGAGCAATCAACCAACGGAACAGCTTGACTTCAGAAGTTGTGGGAGCTTCATCACTGGAAGCTTTCAAGAAGAGACTGGATTGCCTTCTGTCAGAAATAGTGTAGGGTCTCCTGCTTGGGCGGTGGTGGTGGGGTTGGACTACATGACCTACAAGGTCCCTTCCAACTCTGTTAATCTGTTATCTGTTAATAGCTTGCTTGGAAAGTACCCTAGAGGACCATTAGTCATTTCATGCTACCTATTGACGGCTTAAAAATAACCTTTTCCTTTAAATCCCTCTTGAAGTTCCTCTTTTTTTCCTTTTCTGAATTTTATTTTATTTTACATTTGACTGTGATATTTTAAATCAGTGGCCCCCAACCTTTTGGGCTCCAGGGACTGGTTCGGTGGAGACAGATTTTTCCACAGACCAGAGGGGGCGTGGTATCTTGTGCTGCCTGCATCCCATGGATGGGACTTCACTTGTTTGTGTAGCCCAGTTTCTGGAATGCTGCAGCCTAGTGCCAGGAGTTGGGGCTGCTTTAGATAACTAGTTCAGTCTGAAGACAAGGTGAGCTTAATATGATCGATATTGAATGACTTATACCAGACCTTAACATTTTGGAGAAAATAAAATAAATAAATGTTTTGTTCCAGTTTTAATAGGTTTTTTTTAAATTTATGGTTAAAATGACCTCCTCTTGTCTCCGTTCTCCCCCTTCCCCCTGCTTAGCATGTCCTGAGTTTTGGAGTCCAGGCTGGGGAGAAAAAAAGGCCGAAAAGGATATGAATGAGTGCAACACCAGATTTTCAAAAGGATTTTAATTAATAACTCTGTCTTGCCAAGCTTCTTTACAATGAAGCTTAGTTAGCTTATGGACTGTAATTCTAAAAAGGAACTATTGATATGTTAATTGCATATGATTATGAATGGCTATTTGTGGCATTGGATCTCACTGCTATACCAATTAGGCTCTTTATATTTGATCTCCATTGTCATGCATCCTTGGCGCTTTTCAGAATTCTTCTCTTCCTTTCTCCTGCCCCACCCTCCCCTTTCAGCCTGTACACCATCTATCTGACTGCAAGCATCAGTCCATTTTGTGGCTTTTTATCTTAGGAGCTACTAAGCACCTTCCCTGATTGGTAAATGGTAGAGCTAGAGCAATTATTATCTAATTGGCTCAGGTCATTCGTTGTTGCCTCTGTACAGAGGTTTGGTTCCTACTGGTTCGGACCGGTTCCACTGAGTAGCTAGTAGGCTGCTGGTGACGTCATGGAGCCGGTTCTGTTGCTCCGTGGGCGCCACCATCTTTTTTTGGGGAATTTGTTTTTTGGGAATTTTTTTCTTCTTCTGCACATGCACAGAAGCTGAGTTTCCGGCACTGCGCATGCGTCGCCATCTTGTTTTTGGCCTTTTTTGGGGGGGGATTTTTTGGGATTTTTCCCTACTGTGTATGCACATGCGCATGAGGTGCATGTGCATGCAGGGCGCGCGAGGCAGCGAACCACCGGTGAGGTAAGTTAAAACCCACTCCTGGCTCTGTACCAATAAGGAACAGTGTTGGCATCCAAGCTCAAAAACAGCAACAACCCCAGTTGATCCATTGGGTGCCATCACAGCACCACTTAACTGTCTTCTCCTGTACTGATGCCACGGTGGGATATCCTCTACTTGCATTACATTTTTCTGTTAAACCTTTACTATAACCACTGCTGAAGCCACAACCTGATTCATAATGATCTGCACGTGATCCTTGTGGAAACCAGTAAAACCTACTAGAGTAAATAGATTGGCAAACCTGCATACTTAGCCATGGTGACACAATAGTTAGAATGCAGTATTACAGGCTAATTCTGCCCACTGCCAGCAGTTCGATCCTGACCGACTCAAGATTGACTCAGCCATCCATCCTTCCGAGGTTGGTAAAATGAGGACCCAGATTGTTGGGAACAATATACTGACTCTGTAAACTACTTAGAGAGGGCTGTAAAGCACTGTGAAGTGGTATATAAGTCTGTGTTATTGCTATTCACTTACTTACTTGTATGTCTACTTTTTCTCCAGCAGTTCAAATGGCTTTCATGCCATCATCGTTGCAGAGCTAAGATTTGTCCCCACTTTGAACCCTTTCACAAGGCCCTGAAGACATGGTTCTGCCAAAAGGCCTGGGTACCCCAAAGCGATATGGGGCCTATCAAATGGCCAGTCTGATAATTGTTACCACGGGTGTTGACTTTTGTATTGGATTTTGTCACTGTAAGCTGCCCAGAGTTGCTGACAGTGAGCTGGATAGCCATACAAATCTTCTTAAATAAATAAAGGTTCTTCTGTTTGAAACCTTTATCACATTTGACTAATACATAACTGTGATATATTCTTCCTTAGTCTTCTGCATTCAAGGTTAAACATTCCAAATTCATTTACTCTTTCGTTCTACCACTTAGTTACTGACACCACCACCCTGATTATCCTTGCTACTTTTCTCTGAATCCATTTTAATATGACTCTTTCTTTAACTGAGGTACTCAACATTTGTCACAGAATCTGAGGTAAGGTTGGTTCAGTTCAAAGTAGAGAGAACTATTACTTGCCAATATCTGCAAACCAGGCTTCTGTCAATGCAGCCTAAAAGCCGCACTTTTAGGGATCACAGCACACATTTAGCATCGCACCACACTTGTGAATTTCATATTCGTCTAATAATTCAGTATTTTTTCCACCAATGCTGTAACTAAGCCAGGTAGCTTGCATCCAACAATTGTATTTGATTTCAATTTTCTAGGTAGATAAACATTGTACTTATTTCTGTTGAATTTCAGTACGTTGTTTTTAACCATTTTTTCTAACCTATCAAAATCATTTTGAATTTTATTCCTTTCTAGCAAGGGATTCTGCATAACCTAATCTCCCCTTTCAAATTGCAAATGGAAAGGGAGCTTTCCAGGATCCTTCTTTCAATGAAAAGACAGGAAGGGAAGATGAGGAACAATATAAGGACCTGGCCCACAAAGATCATTGTGAAGTAGATTGTCCATCATGCATCCCTTTCCACCTAAGAGAAAGAAATGTGATTGTAAATCAGGGGTGAGTTGTGAATTGTTTTGCTGCCGGTTCACTCAGGGTCGTGCCTCAGACACGCGCACGGGCACCAATCAAAAAATAGCTTTTGCGCATGAGCAGAAGCAAAATCCAAAATGGCGGCACCCACGGAGACACCAAAGGAACCTGCTCTGTGATGTCATTGCCAAGATACTACTGGTTCTAAAGAACCTGTTAGAACCGGTAGGAATGAATCAACATGAAAACTATTTTGCATATCTTGGTCTATCTTTTTGTTATTACAATGCTAAGACACAACATGGAGGAAGAAATTAAATGTTAAACATCATATTGGAACAACCAAAGGAAGCCTAGGTATTTTTCTTTTCCCTAACTGCAGAATCTGGGGAGAAAAGTAGATATAAAATTGTGGTGGGAGATCACATCCGAACCCTTCACTGCCTTTTTGTGCTTCCGTTGGAAATTCTGTGAAATGCTTTCGCATTGTTTCTTTCACACAACTTCACCACAGCCGCTTCAACGGAGGCAGCTGAAAGGCCAAGGTTTCAGTTCAACCTCATTTGAGCTACCTAAAAAAGGGAGGCTTTAAAAAAAAAAAACCACACACAACAAAAACAAAAATAAAAGCAGAGATTTGCCCAGATCGGGATGCAGCATTGTCCATAAAATGGCTATTATGTGGAACACAACCTATTGCCAGCGTTCCTTCTCTCCCCTTTTACTCTCACCCCCTCCTCAAATGTTCCCTTTTCATAATTAATCTAAAGCATGGACAAATCTTGAAAAGACAATTGTAAACTTCCTTGTGCTGCTTCATGGGCTTTAAGTGCCCACAAAAAAGGATTCCTTATGCTTTAATTTCTCTTTATTTTTCTGACTGTAAAGGCCCATGGGGTAAATGCCAGTCCCACAATCCTGCAGTTATACGGTTACTGTCAGCCTGTTCAATTGAAGCTTCCTGTTCATTAAGCATCCTTTCATCTAACAACAATGTACGAGCTTTGCTGCGCTTCTTAGTCAACGCCCATCTCTTCAATAGCCCATGAATAGTATTAAATAGTGTTTATGCTAGCTATTGTTGCCTTTTGTGTGGTTTGTCTAATTCACAGAGAAAAGTCTGCTTTTGTGGTCTAAGACGGGGCTACGTCATGGCACACCATGTGCCTTCTGATGGGTTCCATTCCTGCTGAGTGATAACATTAGAGGCCTGGCTCCTTTCGAACACAATCCGCCATTCTTAATACAGTCAATGCACTCACAGGCAGACTAGTTTACTCTTTATATTAAGAGGTTTAGGGAGATAAAGCCGGGTGTAAATACCTGCTCATGCAACAAATGAGGGAGGGGGATTGGACTGATTTGCAAAGTGTTTTGAAAAGCTCCCACGCTCTACAGATGCAGGGGAGAGAGGGGGGGCTCAAAAAAACAAAACAGGAAGGGGAAAAAATAGATTCACCCCCCCCATATCTCATTGAAAATATATTAGCTCTCCATTCAAGTAAATGAGAGCAAGCCCCCATTTTCCTCCTCCCTTTTGTACAAATAAGGTTGCATTATTGCGGTCAGGTATTGTTCAAGATGACACTTAATACCAAAGTCACTGCTGCTTCCTTTCCGCATTGAAAATAGGCACAAAAGGGAGAGGAGATTGTATGGACGCTTATATTATCCTCTAGGTCAGGAGCCTTTGAGGTACAGGAACGATGCCAAGGCCTTTTGATGCGGGGAGATCATTAGGGCCTCAGTGTGTAACTGATCCTGAACCGCCCTGGGCTCTGGCGGCATATGGTTGCCTCTTTTTTATTTTTTTAAGCCTGACCTTTCCGTTCTGATTTAGCTCTGCTTTTCTCACCTTGCAAAAGATGGCCATTGACTGTATCATAACAAAGTGTGTCATTCACAAATGTAAAAGCTGTTTCAGCAAGTCACACACACCAGCCCTCACAGCAGAAATGTAAAAAAAAAAAATCAGCTTTAAAAGAAAGCTCAAAATATATATATCCTCCAGTTAGCCTTATGGCAATCAAATATATAACATCTGGAACACCAGGAAAGCAAATAACAGTGAAAGCACGTACACCATTATTATTCCTGGCAAATAATAAAATGGAAGTTTGAGAGGGTACAGATGGGTAGGGTGGAGGAAATAGATATCTGGATTTCAAATTCTTTTAAATGTCTACATTTTTAAATATAGCTGACAATGGTGAATGTCATCGACTTGCTTAGTGTCAAAATGTATTTCATTTATAACATATTTCCCTATCATCCCTTCTATTAAACTGCTCAAAACAATGAGGAAGCTTTGCTTGGCAAACGGCACAAGGCCACATAAATTACATTTAGTTGCTCAGATGTCAGTTGGTGGTAATTCTGAGGGAAATAAATAAGACTGACTGAATTGCGATTAAAATTTTCATACAGTATTTACTTGGAGGTAATTCCCATTAAGCCTTGTAGGATTTATTTCTAAATAACCGTATACAGAGACTGCAAATGTGCTGATTTGGATAGAATTGGCAATTCTGTACTAATTAGAAGTAGGTCACAGGAACTATAAGAAACACCTAAATAAGTATCTTATTATTTGTACTTCACACCAAATGGCACACTGGCCAGCAAAGTTAATTTAAAAAGGAACCACATAAATGAGCAAAAATGGGATCTTATTTTTGCATGATACAGTAATTAATCAGTAGAAAATAACAACGTTTGTAATATAACCAAAGTGTGGATGATATTCAATTCATTGTTGTGTACTAAAAATGAGAGCGATGATAGAGATTAATAATTGTTCTGCAAGGCTTCACGAAGTTTTGACCACAAGAACTTTTCTCCCTGTCCCATTAAATAGATCCCACCTACCAGGGTGGAAATTAGAGAATTCTTACCAGACTTCTGGTGCTCCCAACTGCAAGAAACCCAGATTCTTAAGTGTTCCTCATTGACTTGGTTTCTGACCCTTTACCAAGTTGACAAATCTTTGGAACTCACTCCAATTTGTTGCTGTTCTTTTTGAACTATGTTGGTTGGTACTGGGCACAATATTATTCTAAGTAGAGACTGAGCAGGGCAGAGTAGAATAAAGTAGAAGAACTCCTGATTTGGATTCCTGGTAATGCTTCTCAGGTCAGCATTTGTCTTCCCAACAGGTGACTGATGGCTCAGGTTTAATTTGAAAACCCACAAAGACACTCAAATTCTTTTTACATCGCTGCAATAATTTATTTTCCCCCCTTGCTAAATTAGAATCTATTTATTTCAAGCCTCTGTTCAAGCTTGTCTATATCATTTTGACTCTTCCCTTTCTAAAATGTTACAAAGCGCTCCCAAGTTTTGGATTTCCACAAACATGTTAAACTCACTCATCCAAACTTTGATAAAAATATCAAAACTACAAACAACATGATAAAGCACTGCATTTATTTATTTATTTAAATTAATTAATTGATTCATTAATTAATTAATTTGATTGCCTAATTCCAATTCCAATAGTTTCTGCTAGAAATGTTTACGAGTGCTCTTTGGATGCTAGCATTCAATCATGTTTGAATCCACCTGACAGTGCCATCCTCTAGCCCAGTGGTAAAATCCAAATTTTTTAATACCGGTTCCGTGGGCGTGGTTTCGTGGGAGTGGTGTGGCTTTGTGGCCGTGGCAGGGGAAGGATATTGCAAAATCTCAACTCCCACCCCACTCTGGGACCAGCCAGAGGTGGTATTTGCCAGTTCTCCGAACTGCTCAAAATTTCCGCTACTGGTTCTCCAGAACCTGTCAGAACCTGCTGGATTTCACTCCTGCTCTAGCCCAGTGGTTTTCAAAGTCTGCAGGTATCCAGAAGATCTTGAAGACTCTTTCTGGGGTTCTATGAAGTCAAATAAATAATTATTTTAAAATTTGTCAGTTATAGTTTATAATACAGTTAATATCAATAAATACAACCCACATAAACCAAAGTTTTTTTGGGGTCCCCAACAAATGTTAAGAATGCAAAGGCATCTTGAGACCAAAATGTTTGAAACCACTGACATAGCCCATGCTTCATTATTTTATGAAGAAGAATATCATAGCAGACATTTTCAAGCACCTTTATGAAATCGAGATACACTACAGTACAAATACACAACGTTCCCTTCATCTACTAAACGTTAGTAGATGAAGAAAATGCTGTACTAAACTATTCACTCTTTCATCTTCAAAATCATTATATGAGTTTATTATGGACTATGTCCATTCTATGAAATACTATTGTCATCACAGACCTGATGACATGAAATTTGGTTTGATTTTTGAAAACTATATTCACAGCCCTTGTAAACAGTTAACAGTAGCTGGAAAAAGAGTCCCATTCTTCTTTTGTGTAAAATAAACAGAATTATTATTTGTAAGGTCCTTGTGATCTGCATTTCCATGTCTTGTCAAGAGTAGTGAAAGAGGTGAAGTAGGGATGTAGAAATTGAGAAGACTGTGATGTCAGGACATTAGTAAACTCTACTGGGAGATTTTTGTGTGTGGAGGCAATGCATGTTTAGCATAATGTCTTATTTGTCCCAAAGGATGATGAAGAATGGACTAGACTTGTCGAAGGAGTTTGCTGATTTACAGGAGCTTCCTAGCTAGTTTGAAGAAATAGCACTTCCCTGTAAAAGCTAATTTTTCAAAGTATTGTTCACTTTCAGGCTTTCTGTGCAGGTAATGATTGTTTCTGGAAACATTTCCTAGGCTCAGCATTTAGTCCAAAGTGTGATCGCTTGATAAGATTTTCCCTCTTACCATTAATATATTTCCCTCCTCTGTTTATATTCCAGAATTGATTTCCAATCTCTAACAGTTAAACAATAAAGAAGCTTCGGTTTCCAACTCTGCAAATAAGGGAGACAATATATGCAACCTCCTCATTGATTGTCTTTTTCTGTTTTTATAGATTCATCCTCCCTCTTGGCCAATCATTAAATATGAGACAAACCGATTTGTAGCCATTGATTACACGACATACTGCTCTGACATACTCAGTTTTTAATATCTGAGTTATTAATTATGTCATTAATGTAATTTGCAGCTTGAAAAATAAATCATTTGGGAGCTGACTAGGTAGTATTAGGCATATCTCATACACAAAACACTTCTTTAAGTAGGGTATGAGCTGCTACCAAGAGTACTACATGGAGAGATTACTAGACCATCTTATTAATCATTATACACTCAAGTTGCTATTTTTCTTTTCTCGTTTATCCTGTACTCTTCAAAGAAAGGTTATTTAAATACTTTATGATATGTGACACCAAGTCATAAGCTTATCATGCTAGTTTATTCTGGGTTAAGCCATTGGCTTAACTGCCATTACTAATTTAACAATGGCAGTGATTCATTTAACAACGGTGGCAAGAAATGGGTCAAAATTCACTTAACAAATGTTTCACTTAACAACAGAAATTTGTGACTCAATTGTGGTTGTAAGTCAAGTACCTGTAATAAATAAAACTGGTCCAGATTGTCTACTAGAAAGTATGAGAGTTTCATTCCAAGTCTTAGACATATATAGTTTGGGTTCTATCACTGAACTGCAATCTTTGCTGACCTAACTGTCTGTTAATATGGCTGGATAAAATGAGGGTTTGTCCATCAGCTGCAATTCTCTCTTCAGTAAAGGTAATGATAAAGGCTCCCTTAAGTCATGCTGGATTTTTAGTGATTACAGTGACAGATCTAGTTATTCCTTTGGCAATGATATCAAAATAGTTTATTATTGTCTCCTTATTGTTTCCCCCCCGCATCTAATTTCTCAGTCTCACATATAGTCATATAGATCTTCTGTTCTGATTTTCCTATCTGTGCTCCAAAGAATTCAACCCTGTTCAGCTTTTTCAAGGTCAAGCGAGGTTATCTAGGTGAAATTACCTGGTCAAATTTCTATTGAAACATTCATATGGCCAACAAAGATAGCAGTTGAATCCCAGACAGAAGAAATGACTGAGGGTAGGCAATTTATTCTGTGAAGTTTTATGATACTTTAAAAACTGTTTCATTAGAATGATTCATTTATTGCAATCAAACTGGGGGTCTTTTGAGAAAGAGGATACAAATATTCTAAATAAACAAATTTTCATTTCTTTTCAAAAACCTTGAGTGATTTCCATACCTTAAAAAATATGTGACATGACTTTTTGTCCTCACTAGATTTTTTTGCTGTACAATTACTTTCCTCTAGTCATATTTACTGTAGTAAATATAGAAGTTATGAAATTAAGAAGTTATAGATATAACTTTTGCTAATTCCATAATCCCAAACTGTCATAAATTTCTTACAAAATGCTGAGGGGAAAAAAAAGCTTTTAAAATGGATTTTTCATAATAAAAAGTCTTTCTAGTTCTTTTGGAATCACAGAATTAATAACCTGGAATTTGAGCAAAGTTAAGTCACTGAGTTTGTCCTTTATCATAATGGCAGAAATCCAAATTAAAGCATTAAAGACAGAGGAGTCTCCAGTGGTGGGATTGATTTTTTTTTACTACCAGTTCTGTGGCCGTGGCTTGGCTTGGTGGGCGTGGAAGGGGAAAATTACTGCAAAAATCCGATTTCCTCCCAATCAGCTGGGACTCAGGAGGCAGAGAATAGATGGGGGTGGAGTCAGACAGAGGTGGTATTTACCAGTTCTCTGAACTACTCAAAATTTCCGCTACCTGATCTCCAGAATGGGTCAGAACCTGCTGAAACCCACCTCTGGGAGTATCCCCTGTTTGAACACAACATGAAGGGAAGGTTATAAGTCAAGGGAAGGGAATATTTCAGAATAATCACTCCCACTATTAAACTGCTCTTAGTGTTAGGCAATGCTTTCTAACTTTCAGTTGGAATCAATTTTTCTAAAAAATCAGATCTATTATTTTGTGTTCTGTATTTTGGATGGAGAAAGAATAAGTCTTTATCTTCTATACATACCCCAGCTATCTCTCTTTTTTAAGGATAAATGTACTTGGATCCTTCAGTCTCTTGATTTCCAGTCTCTTGATTATGCCCACTGCCCTTCTCTGAACCTATTCCAATTTCTCTGAATCCTTTTTAAAATTTGGCAACACAAACCCATTTTTCCCCCAATATCTGGAAACTATACATTTCTTGATGCAGGCTAAAATCATTTGCCTTTTTTGTGTTGCATCATACTACTGGCTTATGTTCAACTAATGCTTTACTTCTTTTTCACAGATGTTATTATTAGGTCAGGAATCCCCCAACAATATAGCCACACAAATTAGTAGGAAGTAATTATATAATTATAATTATTACAATTCCATAGGGCCTGGAAGATCCATGCCTCTGATAGACCACCTGAATTGGTTTGTATGCAGTTGTGTAAATTCCCTGTGGTAGTTATTCTTCATCTACTACTGTATTTCCCTGAAAATAAGACCCTGTCTTATATTTTTTTGAACCACGAAATAAGCACTTGGCCTTATTTGTGGGGAGGCCGTATTATTTTGGGGCGCGTGGAGCAAGATAGGGCTCCTCTTGCCATCTTACCTGATTTCTATCTCTGTTCCCCTAACCCTAACCAGAGGAAATGGTGGGGACCAGCTGTGCAGGCATTTAAATATTTGGGGGAGGCTTAGTTTTGGGGGTGTCTTATTTTCGGGGGATGTGCTAAAGAGCCCACTTGGGCTTATTATCAAGGGATGTCTTATTTTCGGGGAAACACAGTATGAAATGGAATATCTTTTTCTATCTGTCCCCATTCCACAGTGTCTCTTTTGACTTCCTTAAATCCTCAGAGCCTGTTGCATCTGCTAAGTCCTGAAAACTAAGATCTATGATGCAGAGTATCTTCTATTTGTTTGGCTTCTGCCTCTCCTCTCATCCAGTGAGTTTGCTCTTCTGTTTCTCTTCCTTATGAAGAGTTGCTGCCAAGATCAATTTCAATTATAAAACCCGCAGTAACCTTCTATGTACAGTACTCAGAGGTTCTTCTCTTTTCTTCTCAGTTGAGCAGGGCCTATTCATTGCTCCAATATTTGGACTTTTCTTTCTGTGAGTTTGAATTTATTGCAAATATATGCTAGTTTTTAGGTTGGAAGAGAAACAGGCCACAAGCATTCAGAGCTGAATATTGCTGTCTACTCTTCTTCGCATTCGTTTTTTAATTAACCACCAGAATTTTATTTCCTTTCGTTCCCATTTCAGGTGCTCATGACAGTCAAGGGCAAACTCTGGACTTGGAGAGACAATTTGTTAAAGACTCTCATAAACATCCTGTAAATGTCCCCCGGCAAACTCTTGTTAGTTCTCCTCTTCACTTGCTCAGTTCTAGAATTTTATCGAATATTTTCTCCAGACATTTGAAACAAAGTCTAGAGCTTCCTGTTGTTAGTCTTCTGTGCCACTTGCTGCTTTCTTCAGTATAACTTTCACCTTAGATGAGTCACATGGGAAACTCAATGAATCAGGAGTCACATATTGAATGGAATATCCCTGCCAATTCAGCTAAATGGGATGACACTGAAGACAACTTAATGAAAAAAAACAACCTGTGGACTTCTTTGATCAGTTTGTCTACAATGAAGCCATAAATTATATGCCACCCTGCAATATAGAGACAACTCAGACTGACTGAAAATACAAACAGTGTATGATAAAAAAAACATAGGCATTAATTAAACAATATAAATGTGAAAAGAGCAGCAATTCAAATCAGCACAAAACATTCTTCTCAGAAAAGTACAAGCTTGAGAACATAAAAGATCTAAAAGAACAAATCTCCAAAAGTGATACCAGATAAATATCTCTGGGAAGGATACTTTATAAAATAGAACATAATGAAGGCTCCTCAATTTTATTCCCACTCACTGCACTCACATCTACCAAGGAATATTGTGCACTATTTTATAAGGTACAATCTAATATTTATTTATTTATTTATTTATTTATTTATTTATTTATTTATTTATTTATTTATTTATTTATTTATTTATTTA
>JANHFT010007343.1:29919-48924 GCA_032467955.1 Pseudoxenodon macrops
GTGCTGAAGCTGACCAGACTAAGGATGCTAGCCAGATGAATACCTGGTAGGCAGATTTTTTTCCCCTATTTTCCTCCCCAAAAGCTAAGGTGCGTCTTATACTCAGGTACGTCTTATACTCCCAAAAATACGGTATGCTGGAACATACAGACATACATACACACACAGCCATTTTTATATATATAGAAGATAACTCAAGGCTGTGAACATACAGTACATAATATTCCTTCCTTCTCCTATTTTCCCCCCAACAACAACCCTGTGAGGTGTATTGGGCTCAGATTATCCCATAGTCAGCCAACTGGACAGAGACTGGCACATAGTCACCAAACGGCCTTTCTTGGTTAAGGTGGGACTTGAACTCACTGTCTGGTGCCTTAACTACTAGACCAACTGGCTAAACATTACCTTCCTCTTCTTTACTAATAGGCTCGACTTCCCTAACTGAAGAAAAATGATCTATACTATAGCTATAACTATCCAAAAGTTAGATGACCCTGAATTTGGAACAGATAGAGAAAAAAATTAAAATCCTGTGCAATAAATGTGTGCTACATGCCTACTTTAAGTGGGTATGAAATAGGGAGAGATTTGTACGAATATAGGCTAAGTAAGTTGGTACCCATAAGCATCACTGTATCTACTGAGCTTCCCTTTGCATTCATTAGGCTCCATCTGCTCTCTCTGATTTTTGCTACTGCAGACAATTAAAAATAAAAATAGTAGGTGACTGGAGCTCAAAATTTTGTTTGAAAAAACTTGCCCAGAGGAATCACTAAGCTAAGAGAGCCAGTTTGGTGCATAGTTAAGGCATCAATCGCAAACCAGGAGACAGTGAGTTCTAGCCTTGCCTTAGGGATGAAAGGCAGGTAGTTGACTTTGGGCCAGTCACTTTCTCTCAGCCCAATTCACATGACAGGATTGCTGTTGAGAGCAAAAAAAATAGGAGAAAGAAGTAGTATTAGGTACTATATGTTCACTGTCTTGAGATATTTATAAAAAATAATAAAGGTGGAGTTGTTGTTGTTGTTTTAAAAAGAGGCTAAGCTAAGCAACAGAGAACCTCTTGGTAAACCATAGGAAGTGGCAAGAAATTACCTCACCAGACTGCTTCTTATTAAAAGAGTCCTGCCTTCTTCCCATTAGCAGCCATTTTATAAGAGTATACCTTCCCATTAGCAGCTGTATGATCTACAGAGTATCTACAGCATCCCTCAAAACAATAAAAGTTACAAAAAGGTTTCTTCTTTCTGGCTATCATGAAGGAATCAAAAGTGAAAAATCAGAGTTGTAACTCAACTTTGTAAGAGGTTAAGCTGTCATTCAAAACCATTATCGCTCAGTTCTCATTGTGTATTGTATTACACCGTGCACTAAACGAGTATGCTACTTTGGGTTTTTTTTTAATTAAAGGTTGACAACAACAAAAATATCCATGCAGAATCCATCACAATACGACAGCAAATATGTGTCAAATTCACTCCATTAAGTTGATTTTTCCCTCGCTAAAAGTTTAGCCTTTTTCTGCCTATGAAATGAACAGACCAATTTGGGGCAATTGTCTCGGGACCCATACAAGGAGGGGACTCCAGCATTGGCTCAGTGTGACACTGTATGACATTGTCAAGCATCCCTTCTTCCTGAATCTAAAATGTCTTTCTTTCTTTGAGGAGTTGGGTGCTCACTTTTTCCCCCCTACCAGTTTGGCATTCTAGCCCCCAGACAGCCAATTACACGGAATAAAAAGGATTAGCTTTTCTGGCAATATCTCATTGCACAAGAAGCAGGGAAAGGAAGAAAATACTTGTTTTAGATGCAGCCTCATTTTTTTGTTTAGGGTGGACATTTAAGATAGAGCATCAATACCGAATGGCTTCTCACTGTCTAAAATCCTGGAGTTTATTGAAAGTGTTTTATAGAATCTGTTTTGTGTCAGGCAATAGTAAAATACGTCTCCCTCTGGTGGCCAACTTTATAAACAGAAGAGGTGACCTTATGACCTACTGATAAATTCCAATTTACAGGAAAAAAGTCAAATTCCAAATAACATCTCTACCTTTCCAGCCTAATACATCACTTTTAATTATGTGATTCTCATTTGGTTCAGTGAAAGGCAATTTTTCCCCTTCCTTTTAAAACAGAAAAGTGCTTCTAGTATTGAGCTGTTGCATTGTATTTTTTTTTACTTTGCTGCTCTTGTCCACATTAACTTTGTTTTTCTCTTTTGCTGCTGTTTTATTTCTCTAATTGATTGGCCTTAAATAGTCAGAACTTATCTCTGGATTGCTACTTTGGCTTTAGCTAGAAGTTAATTATGATTACTTATTTATCATGAATTATTATAAAATAGCTTCTATTTTTTCCAACTGCAAAAGCTCCTGCTTGCAAATAATGTAACCAATATGCTGTAGACATTACAAACAATAAGCTTCTTAATATATTCCCACAGAAATTAAAAATATAAAATCAGTTGCCCTGTTTCTATAGAAAAACATCTGGCTAATATGAATATTCTCCAATATCCATACTTACTTACTTACTTACTTACTTACTTACTTACTTACTTACTTACTTACTTACTTACGTACGTACTTACTTACTTACTTACTTACTTACTTACTTACTTACTTACTTACTTACTTACTTGTGACTGGAATTAAATTTACTTTTTGCACATCTCATGATTTACTCCTTTTACATGTAGAAGAGTCTCAGCAATCAAAAGAGAGGTGAGGGAATGGCAATTGCAGAATCAAAGCAAATGAGGAAAAAAGAGAAGTTAATTAATACAGCATTTAATAAACAGCTATGGAAAAAAACATGAAACAGAAGATCTAAGAGACTGCAAGTAACAATGCCTTGATTCAGCAAACTTTTATTTATTTTATTTATTTATTTATTTTTATTTATTTATTTTTGTCAAGCATTTATTAAAAAACAGTTACAAGTATGAACATGATTATGAATATATGAGATGGATTTGGATAAAAGGGAACAATAGGGACAGTAGCAGAGGTAGGTTCCTACTGGTTTTATCCAGTTCTATAGAGCAGGTAGTAACTCTGTGATGACATCACAGAGCTGGTTCCTTCAGTGTCTCCGTGGGCACTGCCATTTTGGATTTTGCTTCTGTGCATGTGCAGAAGGTATTTTTTGATTGCCGCAGGCACACGTTCGAGGCACGACCCTAAGCAAACTGGCAGTAAGAAGATTTAGAACCCACCTCTTGACGGTAGGCACGCTGGTGC
The DNA here is from genome assembly GCA_032467955.1 of Pseudoxenodon macrops. Classification (NCBI taxonomy): domain Eukaryota; kingdom Metazoa; phylum Chordata; class Lepidosauria; order Squamata; family Pseudoxenodontidae; genus Pseudoxenodon; species Pseudoxenodon macrops. The sequence continues at coordinate 33,168 of JANHFT010007343.1, forward strand.
GCTTATGCATGCCCTTTAAAGACCTCTTAGGAATGGGGTGAGGTCTACAGTAGACAGTCTAAAGTTAAAGTTTTGGGGGTTTGGGGAAGAAACCACAGAGTCAGGAAGTGCATTCCAGACATTGACAACTCTGTTACTGAAGTCGTATTTTCTGCAATCAAGTTTGGAGTGGCTTACCATAGGTTTATATCTATTGTGTGTTGTATTGTTTTGATTGAAGCTGAAGTATTTATTGACAGGAAAGACACTGTAGCAGATGATTTTATGTAAAGTATAAAGAGTGTGGGTCCTAAAACACTACCTTGGAGGATACCGCTGTTAACAGGTGCAGGGTTTGATATGGCATTCCCTATTTTGACTACTTGTTCCCTATTTGATAGGAACGCAGTTATCCACTTATGCAGGAATCCAGAAATGCCATAAGATTTTAGTTTTAGAAGTAGTTTGTCCTGTCCTGTACTGTACTGAGTCAAAGGCTTTACAGACGTCTATATAAATTGTGTCTATTGCTTTACCCTGGTTGAGTTTTAAAGCCCATATGTTTTTGCAGTGTAAGAGTTGCAGATTGCAGGACAGTTTTTTTCTGAAGCTGAATTGCTTGTTAAAGATTGGTTTATAATTGATTCCATGACTTGGCACGTTTTGAGTTCAGAGCGTAGTTCACGGGAGCGGATTCTTTGGAGTGTAAAAAGGTCAGGCCTTGAGCGAAGTTTATTGTAGTTTGAGTTGCTTCTTGCAATTGATGGTATGTATGAATTTCCTTTTGCTGGTCTCATTCCTGCAAACAACTCTGCAGAAACATGGAGCTACTTTGCGGTCACCGTGTTTGTACTCAGGACCATCACAGGAAACATTGATGATTTCTTCTGGGGTGATGGTTGGTGTGTGACATTTGCTGATGATGTCGCATACTTTTGTAATATCATTAGATTCATTGGTGTCCTCAAGACCAAACAAGATAGCATTGGGACGTTTTTGTTCTCGTTCAATGGCATCTTTGATGAGTAATGAGATGTTATTTGTTGGGTAGGTGGCTGGTTGTGGTTGTGGACGCGGTTGTTGTTGTAGTTATTGTTGTGGTTGAGGTTGTTGAATTGGTATAGAATTTTGATTTGCTGGATCTTCACTATTCTGTGTTGTATTTTTGTTTTCCAGAGATACTAAGCATGTTTCTATGTTGTTAAGGGATGATAGTTGTGTTTCCTTTTAACTTCTGAATTTTAACTTCTGAATTCGGAAGTGCAAATAGATGTAATTATTTGTCAGGAGGAGGAGGAGGATAATGGAGACTACAGGGATGGAAATTGACTTGAGATTATTATGACAAAGAGTAAGAAAGAGGGAAAGAGATGTAGATCAGAGTTTTTTGCATTTTACTCTTATGGCCTGGGGAATTCTCAAGATGTGCTGGGCTTCCACTCATACAATTTCCAGCTGACACAGAAGCTACCAGGACAGCGAAGACTGCCTAATAGGATAAACTTTCCACACAGCATTGCTAAGCCACAGCATGGATAAGCATAATGTTAGTTTTCATTTTAGACCTCGCCACAAACTCCTGCCTGCCTGTGTTTAGCAACTTTGCCTTTTATTAAATTTAATCATTTCCCCCTGTGGCTTTAAATTGAGGGCATTTCCTGTTTAAATTCAATTACTTTCCCATTTAGATTGAATGCTGATAATACTAATAATAATATTTTAACTTTGCATAACTGTAACCTGATAAGCGTGAATAGGAATCGTATGGCAGTGAAATAGAGTAGCTTCTAAAAATGATATATGAATTTATTAATATAAAGAAAAGATTTTATTGGAGCTTTTAAGAACATTTAAGCTGTACCTATTAAAAATGAAGGGAAGGGAAATAAGGGAACATTATTTTCCTTTGGAAATCAATTATATTTACTTAATTGCATGATATATAAAATCTTTACATTGTTGCTCTGGGTTTATTTTATGAGTCCCTATTAACAAGATTGTGTCCCATTTCAATTCAAATTAAATTTTATCAAATATTTTTGGATAAAGAGGAAAGTGAAAGGTGTCTTTTGTAAGTTGAGGGACATAATTGATATCCACTGTTCATCCCACGGTGGTTAAGAATCAGAATTATTTCTTTCCTCTACCTTTTTTGTTGTTGTTCGGCTAACTAATCAAATATTAATTCCATGACAACTACGGTATATTTGCTTCTATTCTCATAAATACATTTGTGATATTCTATCCTCCTTTTGTGTGTATGGCGAATGATTAGAGTAACTACCAGGAATGGATAATCAATATCTACTGTACAGGTACCCCTCAACTTACAACCACAATTGACCCCAAAATTTCTGTTGCTAATTGAGACAATTGTTACCTGAGTTTTGCCTCATTTTATGATTTTTCTGGACACAGTTGTTAAGTGAATCACTGCAGTTGCTAAATTAGTAATACGGTTGTTAAATGAATGTGGCTTTCCCATTGACTTTGCTTGTTAGAAGTTCGCAAAAGGGGATCACATGACCCCAGGACACTGTAATCATCATAAATATGAACCAATTGCCAAGTGTCCAAATTTTGATCACATGACCATTGGTGGTAAGTGTGAAAAACAGTCATAAGTCACTTTTTTCACTGCCGTTGTAACTTTGAATGATCACTAAATGAAGTGTTGTAAGATGAGGACTACCCGTATTTAGACAAATCAAACCCGAAGGGAATCAGGACTGAAAAGTGAACCTTGAAACATCCAAGAGCTCAAGTAGATATTGTCTTTCACTATTTTTTCTCTTTTTTGACTGTGGTAAGAAGTCTCCATATATTCCTCTTTGTCAGGGCCAAACTAATTGCCAACCTGATCAGGAAAGTCCGGAAAGTTCTTCAGCAATAAATTAAAAGAACGCAGAACCTGATAAGGTGGCCTGAGATAGAGAGCAGCAATTCCGACAGTGGCCATCATGTTTGTCACAAACTCAATAGATCTTGGATATCTTGAAATGTTCACGCTCCAGACTACCATAACCAGATTTCATTTTGGGACCTAGCCTCCTCCAAAAAAAAAACCTCTTTCTATTCAGGTGAGTTCCTAAAGTTCCAAAAGAACTTTTTAAATTATTATTATTATTTATTTATTTATTATATTTGGAAGCCACCCATCTTCCCCATCAGAGATGGGTTCCTACCGGTTCTAACCGGTTGTTTAGAACCGGTAGTAACTCGGCAATGATGTCACGGAGCTGGTTCCTTCGGTGTCTCCGTGGGCACCGCCATTTTGGATTTTGCTTATGCGCATGCGCAGAAGCTAATTTTTGATTGCAGTGCACGCACGAGGCACAACCTCATTGAGCGAACTGGCAGCAAAACGATCCACAACCCACCCCTGTGCCCCATACAGCAACTCTGGGTTGTCAACATAGACATGAAGATATAAAACTTGTTTATAAATATTATAATAAAAAACAAGAATTCATTAATTAAAATTTAAAAAGGCAGGGAAGGGGCTCCAAGGTGCTAACCAGCCCCATATCTGCATGATCTTCTATAAGCCCCAATTGAGTCATGAGAGCCAGGTCTTCAAATACTTAGAAAAGGCCAAGAGAGTAGGGGGGGGGGTGTCTCTCTCGCCTCTCTGTGGAGAATTTCAAAAGATGGGGGCAACAGCAGAGAAGGTTTTCTTCCTAGACCCCACCAGTCAAATGACTGAACGAGTGGGACGGCTGATGTAATGGGGCAAAGATGGAGGTCTTATTTTCAGGGAAACAGCGTAGTGGATCTCTATATAGGGATCTTGATCTAGAGAGGAGAGGAGGCTTAGAGGAAAGCTTTCTATGTCACGGTTCCAAGTAACACCCCCAACCAAAGAAGACTCTGAGGCTTGAAGTTCCTCAAAGTTCCATTTTATTAGAGATGCCATATTGGCACATCTGGGAAAAACTGCATCTGAGAGTTCCTGGTTTTCCCCTCCCAAAAGAAAATCAAAGATCCATTCCCTGCACCCACAGGTCCATCACATGGTCCAATCAATTCACTGTCCAAACTGGAGACAATGCCCAGTCACTCCCATCCAGGTGCAGGCCGAATGCCCTTGACTCCCAGAGAAAGGAATGTTGTTATGGCTAATCCTCCACCGCTCCTTGTTACCTATCCCCTCTCCCCTTTTCCCAGGCACTAAATGTGGCAGCCCCGAAGCTCCAACGAAAAAGATGGCTTCCAGGGCTGACACTCTAGCTGCTTTTCAGCTTAGGCAGATCCTATAAAAGGAAGCTTGCAGTAAATTATAAAGAAAATAGAATGTAAATTTGCAATTGAATTATCTTAGTATGTGGCCGTCATTGAAACAACTATTATCATTATGTGTACCCTTCAAGTCATGTAAATGGTGGAGGTTTCTTTTATCATGATGTCAGCCAAGTGTTAAGAACAGACAGATCAGCCCTTTTTTGAGTTGCCTCTAAGTTGCTTCTTCCTTTTTTAATTAGTAGTTTGCTTTGTTCCTTTTTTTTTTTAACAAAAGGACTAATTATGAGCTCTGTGCCATCAGAAGTACAGAAGGGTTCTGTAGATTCATCTGATTCCCTTTTTTCAGTATTAAAACCCAACTAATTTGACATCGGTCTCTTCCAAACTACAGGTAGTCCTCGACTTACGCCCACTTAGCAACTGTTTGAAATTAAAACAGACTCCCCAAAAGTTATTTACCAATTAGATTCGAAGTTCTAATATTTACCACTACCAACCTTGGTCACATGACATTTTGGGCACTCAGCAACCGGCCCACAATTGCAACACCCCACAGTTAGATGACCACAATTTATAACCTTTTTTTAAAAAACCAAAAACCAGTGTTTATTTCTCTTTTTTGGCAAAAAAAAGAACACCAACATCAAAGTGAACAATGAGCTCACTTAACAACCGCAGAGTTTGCTTAATGACTGTAGAATTTGTTTAATGACTGCTAAAAATGGGTAATAAAACCAGGCATGGTCACATGGTGACCTGCTTAATGACTGTCATGACTTATAACTGAAATGGTTGTAAGTGGGGGACTACCTGTACCACATCCACATCCTGTTTCAATCCAATCCACTCCTTTCCTTACTGCCATGAGGCAATCAACACCACATGCAGCTGAGCAATAGGACATATTAAAAAAATGACATCCATACAGTTTCCTCCCATCTGTGAACAGTTCCATTTAGCTTTTAAAACATCTGAGCATTCACAGTAAGGAAAACTGCAAAACTGTGAAGACACCATGCTGCTGAGGTTGTGTTCTTCTGCTCAGTAGAGAAGTGATAAAATAAAGCTACAGCAGCTTAGCATCTATGGAAATTGGGAAGAGGCAGAATTAGGCAACAGTTCTGATGAATGCAAAAACAACCCAATAGAGGGTTCAATGTATGTACTGGAAAATTGGCTGCTGAGGGTGTCTCATTAAACCATGATAAATCTCAAAATAAATAGGCTCAGCTGCCAAACATGGGATCATACCGGTGTGAAGTTGATCTATTTTTCCCATGTTTGAATGAAAATTCTTCATTTTTCCTACATTTAACTGGGAATTCTTTGTTGTAGTTAGACATCCCAAGGAATAGAATATTCCATGGTCATAATACAATAGTAGAGTGAAATCTGCAGGACATTGGGTTTGAGAAAACTGAGCTAGTGCTTATGTACTTGGAACATTTCCTGAACTAAAGCATGAGAGGGAGTGAATGTAAGAGCAGATATAAGAGATACAACCACTAGATGCTTATTTACACTAAGATCTGTGGATACTTCATCCTTCTACCTGAACATCTTAGATTGGGTCAGAAGAATTGGTGGTCCACCAATTGGTTTAAGTTCTGGCCAGCATAGCCAACAAATAAGTAGGGAAGAAATTGAAAGTTAGCAATGGGTTAAGGACCCATAAATTCCAACCAGTCCCGATTAGTTGGTCTGATTGATCTCAATCAGACTAAATAATGACAACTAAGTTAATAGTTTAGCGAGTTAAAAATAAACAATCACACTCATTTGGGAAAGAAAGTTCTGTCAATAGATAATCATCTTATGAAGCCGAAAAGGCTTTTCAAGATTGCAGATGGTAACCATCTGATTGTTTCATACAGGTTATCTCTGGCACATTGGACAGGAGATTGGCCAAGATGATTCTAGGAAGGCAGTATTCTGAAATTCCTAAATGTTTCTGACTGTCCTCAACATTTTTTTTCTAGCCAAGCATGATGTCCAGATAGTTGAAATCACTGTGTTTATAATTGTTTATGAAGTAAATAAATCTGAAGGATAAGGCAAAGGTATAGTGAAACAGATGGAGTTTGGTAACCATCAGTAGGAACCACAATTAACTGCACAACTGATCCCACTTCTGCCTTTCAACATGTTATTTATACATTAAAAAAACAAAGGTGCAGGATAATTATTGAGAATTTTGTCAGTTTTTGCTAGAATATTTATGTCATTATTACTTTGGGCAAAATATCCAGCTGTGCTGATTGGTATCTAACATTGAAGTGGATACAACAACAAGATGTTGTTGGCAGAGGAACATGCTGCAATGCAAAGACAGAGTACAGGATGCCTCTTGGATGCATATGTTCTTCATTAATAGACAATGAACAATCAGGCTGAGCTGCCTCCCTCCCCCAGTCCCCCAAGGCCAGCTACCATCAAGTTTGGGACTATGGGTGATAGGAAACCTATGAAAGAATTCTCATAGGCAACATTCTGTTGACACAAGACCATTATGTTGCAAGACCCACTGGGGATAAAGCGATCGTTCACCTGAGCAATGCCAAGTTAAGAAAGTCTAAGCTCAATAAATCCAGAACTGCAATAGGACAATCATATCTTGCATTATGAGTTTTGAGCCACCCTCGTACCTCTGCTAATGTCCACCTTTAAAGCATTTAAGGTCTAATGTATGCCATGATCTGCGTGGTAGAGTGAAAAAGATACACATACAGGTGAAAATTCTACACAGGACACAATTGGCATATTAGCATTTTTATTCCTTTTTGGGGGGGTGGCGGCCCTTACTATGTCCCTTTGAGCTGGACTTAGTACTATGTGGCTGCCATCAATACCAATAGCATTTAGACTTATATACCACTTCACAGTGCTTTGCAGCCTTTCTAACTGGTTTAAAGAATCAGCATATTGCCCCCAACAAATAAGGTCCTTATTTTACCAACCTCAGAAGGATAGAAGGCTGAGTCAACCTTGAGCCAGTCAGGATCCAACTCCTGGCAGTCGGCAGAATTAGCCTGTAATACTGCATTCTGACCACTGCGCCACCACAGCTCTTTTTAAGCTATATTGCAGAGAATACGGTTGCCAAATTGAAATGGTAATATATGCATGTGAAAGTGGGTTTTCTTTTTTTACAGAAATAAAACAAACAAACCCACCCACCCTCCCGATATAATTTGAAACAAAAGATCCTGAGTGAGAGGGATTTGCAATCAGAGGTCTAGTCAATCACCCAATAAGCTTTTCAGACATTGCTAATGCACCAATGATCGAGGCAAGACTGGTCTCCTTCACAAAGAAAGAAGAGAAAAGAAGCAGCCCTCCAGTTCAGCTTATAAAATGAAGCTCCATCTTTTCTTGTCTATGAGCCTTTGATGGGAAGAATAATGTTGTCTGTGTCACTAACCACAAAATCAAATCAGAAAGGTGACTGACATGTAAGCCCACTTCAGTGTTATGGAAGAATGGGAAAAAAGATCACACATAAAGTACAGTTGTTATACTGCTGGCTGTATAGTACAGCGGCTAAGAGCTCAGATTCATCTTCTCCCCAAATTTTGCCTCTGGTTCTGTCATCAGTTCACTAGGAAAACTTAGGCTAGACTTTTAGTTCTCAGCCTCAGCCAATATACAATCTGGGGGAAATAATACACATTGACTTTATGTGGCTGTGCTATGGATTGCAGGGTAGTATCTGCTAATATGTTAAAAAGCTCAGAAGTACCGTGCATGTGCTAGGTGTGAGTTGCTTCGTGTCAGATTGACCAAAAAGAGCATTTTGGCTTTTCTCCTCTACAACATTTCAATTTATAGAGAGGTGTGTAACTTTTTCAGAGTACCAGATGGTATCAGAGGTTTTGCTCTCTTTCCTGCCCTCACCAATCCCAGCAATCTGTTCTTTGTATACAATATGTTCATTACTTACCCTCTCTGGCAGACACTAGTCATTTTTGAAGATATGTGTGTGTGTATGCATATGAACCACCTGTCCTCCCTCAAATTGTCATTTCTTTTTTTTTTAAATGCCTTCTTCTATGTTCAGTTTTTTTTTTAATCCCTGCAATTGATTTGTATCTCTTCTTTGGATTTTGCCTGCTACTCACAAGGAGTTCTTGATTTCCATCCTTCCTAAAAGATCCCTCAGTCTAAGGCTTGGGTTACATTTCTGCATCCCTGCATGTCAGAGAACGTATGTGTCTATCATTTGGAGGTGGTTGCACAGCTGTTTTGTTTATTCGCTTCTGCAAATGATAAAGTCATTTGAATATACCTGGCCTTCTACCTGTTTCCCAACAGGAAGCTAGATCAACCAATTAGCATTCAGCACATGCAACTCCACACAATGCATAGTTGAGATTTGGGAGGTCTGCACATTGGCCTGTCTGCAACCTACATTTACCCATCAACCTCTTTGCAGTGTAGGTATGCATTTAAAGTTTAAACCAAACTTAAGATGTGAAACCTACAGTGATGAGCCACACTGTCAGAAGATCAAGGATTATATCTTCAATGTAATTTATCATTTTCTTTAAATGGAAATATCAAATCCTCACCGCGTAAGATGAGACATCTGTTAAATTTACCATGTCTCTTTAATCTTCTACTGATTTTTTCTCCAATAAAATGAAGCAGAAGCTTCAAGACATTTCAATTATAGGGAACAATAGTGTCCACATTTAGAATGCTGATGTGCATGTGTGCATGTGTGTGTGTGTTTAAAAACAAAGTATAAAATTAAAATTAGTATAGTTTCTGGAAGTTTTTTGAACCATTTTTCAGAAAACTTAACAATAATCACCTTTCTTTTGCTTAGCCTTTCCTTCTCCGGATCTCTACTACAATGTGGAGGAAAAATACAAGGCAAGCTGAAATGCTGCCCTATTTCTTTACTTTTCCAATGTGTATGAATATATTGTGAGAAGAGGGACATCATGGCTTAGCTCATGTTTACCTGGTGGTAGAACTTGAGTCTAAATAGTCTTGAACCCAGCTGCTGGCCCAATATGAAATTTATTTTCCTGTTTGTATATTCAATATTTAAAATATAGTGATAAGATATTTATTTCACACAACAAAGCATACTACTTTCCAAACATTACTTTGATGATATCTTCTGAAGATCAATCTGAGTTTGGTATATGAAATAAATTAATATTTTCTGAAGAAACACACACACACACAGAAACACACAAACATACAAGTTCTGGGTTTGGTGTTTTTTTTTTTTTAATATCCTGGTAAAAAATGTCATATTAATGATATGAAAAAAATATTATGACACTAAACATCATGTAGAGTCCTTGGTGGCCTCTGAGTTTGGTTGTTTGCTTGCAGACAGTTTGTTATCAGACTAGGTAATGCTAGATGGGAGTGGGTTTATTTCAGTGGTAGGATTACAATTTTTTTTACTACCAGTTCTGTGGGCTACCAGTACTACCAGTACTGGTACTGGTACTGGTACCAGTACTATGCCATCTGTACTGCAAAATCTCCATTCCCTCCCCACTCCAGTGGAAGGTTACTGCAAAATCCCCATTCACTCCTGATCATCTGGGACTCGGGAGGCAGAGAATAGATTGGGGGCGGGGCCAGTTAGAGGTGGTATTTACCAGTTCTCCAAACTACTCAACATTTCCGCTACCGGTTCTCTGAACTACTCAAAATGTCCACTATCGTTTCTCCAGAACTGGTCAGAACCTGCTGAAACCCACCTCTGCTCCAGATGAATTCAGATAGAAATGCCCAACTACCAGTAGCTATGATAATGTAGAGTGCCAGGCTGAGGAAGGTAGAGTTAAAGACTCACAGAAAGAAATGTAAGCAGACCTCTGCTGAAAAGGGCAAAATGTCTTTTTGAGGGCAAAGGGATGTAGAACAAGAGTAGAAAGTGGGAAAGAAACATCTTCAAGGAAAAACAAAGTCCAGTTGCTGTTTGAAAAAGCACCTTTGGGACCAAATAGAAGAACAGCTTAATTCCAAACTCTTATAGGTATCTTCCACATGTTAAAAGAATTGTGGGTGTTATGGAACAGCCTCCCACCTGAGATCTGAGGGATTCCCTTTTTGAAGAGCTGTGAAGACCTGGCTTTTCCCCCCCCAAGAATTGATTGGGCTAAGGTGGTGGTTGAGCTGCAAGTATTTTGGTTTGGTACCTGGAAGAATTACTATTTGTTTTTAACCATATTTTAATGGATTGTTGTGAGCCATATAGAGTCATTATATGAGATAGGCTGCCATACAGGTCTTTAAATAAAATTAAGTCACTTTGGTTTGCAATAGCATCCCTTATAAATGCATTGGATTTTGTACCGCAGCCACACTTACACAACTATGTAAATATTTTTTTGTTTCTCCACTTTTCAGGTGAAACGTGTACGAGAAGCTGAGAGCCAGTACAAACCACTGCTTGACAAAAATAAACGTCTAAGTAGGAAAAATGAGGACTTATCCCACGCCTTACGACGTATGGAAAACAAACTCAAATTTGTAACCCAAGAGAACTTAGAAATGGTAAGTTCCTATACAAATGAATATGAGGTCGCTACACAGTTCATTAGTGATAGGTTCTGAGTTTTAAATTTTAAAAAAACTGTGAGCAAAATATTATTGCGATCTAAAATGTTGCTGGGAATCTGAACTCCTCAAACCAATTGAATTTTCAACTCTGAGCATAACTTCATAGTTGATAGTTTTTAAATGTCAAAAATGAGGCGAACACTATTTAAAAATGAATCTGAGCACGTTCCTTCCTACTCAGTTTGATTAAAATGAATAATGCACTCTGGGGAGAAGGTGAATGGAACAAAAAGGAAAAGAGCAAGAACAAATGAAATTCTTCAGTGTTTCTAGGTTTGTTTTATAAAAGTGTATAATGTGCAACTCATTGCGCTGACACATTTAATTAAGGATACAGGAACTGTTGCAGTAATTTACTGGGGCCAATTTAAAATAGTGGAAATCATGCGCAGTCAAGCTTGACCAGGTAAGGTAATAGATAAATAAATTCCTATAATAAATAAGTATTCTAGCAATTTCTCGGTGTTTGTTCTGTTCCTTTTAGAGACAAAGAGTGAGGACAATAAGAAGACCAAGTTCTTTAAATGATCTTGATCAAAATCAAGATGAAAGGGAAGTTGACTTTTTGCGGTTACAGATCATGGAGCAGCAGAATATCATAGATGAGCTTTCGAAGGTAACCAATTTTTTTTGTCTTTTTGGCATGACTTTGGCTAGACTGTCTCTGCGTGGGGAAAAATAAGACCTTAACTTAACGTACACAGTGTAAAATGAAAGTTATTAAGCGGTGCTGAGCAGAAAGTTGAAAATGTTTCATTTAATAATTCATGTAATATCTAGACAGATGGACAAGATAAAATTTCTGAGCTATATAATTACATTAATTATAACTACCGTATATAATTAATTTAAGATAAATGTGATCATTGTTTTCTTTTGGCAAAAATCTACTTTTGAGATTCAGTAATTTAAAAAGTTCTATTGTATTTCACTTCACACTGTAAATGTAAAGGGCATGATAAAAAATTGAATACTTAATTCATGTTTCTACATTTGGGATTCGTACAGTGAGATAGAAATTACTTTCCTTCTTTGCGGCATCATAGTACATAATTTTATCTTGCTTGCACTAGAGTTAGAACAAGAATTTTTCCAAATTTTGGAGGGTGTGTAGCCAATTGCCTCACCAATCTCTTTGTTTTGTTTGTTTCATTAAAATGAAATCAACAATGTATCAGTACATTACTCTGCCCTACGCAATCTGATGTTGCCCAGAAAAGTTTGATTCCTTAAATGCTGGGTACAAGAAGTCATGGGAACTGTGATCTAACACATGAAGAATTTGTTATCTGAATGAAACTTCCACAAATTTCTTCAAAGAAAATCATGGCCTGGTAAAAGCTATGGAACTTTAGGATTAGAGTTGTTTAAATCCAGAGTTACTATTGGGTAGGGGGGAAAAACACTTCTGCTAAATCTTAGATATTTTGGTATTTTGGATTCCCAGCTAGCATTGTTGCTGATCATCCAGACAGGTCTAAATATCTAATTAATAATTTACAAGTTATATCTAAAGCCAACTGCACAATAACTATGTGCCCAAAGGTTTGTGGATGAAAATGAAATTAAGATTATTCAAAATCTTTATTACCATCGTAGCACCCTAACTTTTTCTTTTAATTCTTTTAAACTAGACTCTAGAAACTGCCGGCTATGTGAAGAGTGTAATAGTAAGTAACATTCACATTTGATTTTGATATATGCTTCTCTGTGTTCTGCCTGGGATTATTTAGCTATAGATATTTAATGATATTACATATTAATAGCAAAATAATTTATTCTAATTACTAACATAGATACGAAACACATAATTTCCTCTTAAAGTAGTAGAAAATTAAGAGTAAACCAAGGGAAAATTGTGTTCCTAAAGTCTGATGAGCACATTTTTCACTTCAATGGTTTTTTTTTGGTTTTTTTTTTGCTATATTCTGATTTCCACCATAAATTATCCATACAATTTGATTGCCAAACTCATTCCTTGTTTGACACCTTCTATAAACATGTTTCATATGCAGAGCTTAAACTATTGTTTGTTCTTTTCTCTCGGACAGGAGCGTGACAAGCTTTTAAGATACAAGAAACAAAAGAAGAAATTTGCAAAATTTCCCAAGGTAAGCAAATAATGTTTTTTTAAAAAACTTACTTGAGGGCAAGTATTATGAATGGATTCCCACAGATTTAACCAGAACCTTTTTAGAAATGTATAAACAGAGTGAGAATGTAGATCTTTCCCCACTATTAATTCACAGCTTCACCTGCCCTTCAAAACTATATTAATTCAATCTAAACATGAAGATGTTTATTAAAATAGCATCATCAAAGTCACTCCAGTCATGAATTCAGATTCAGCTCTAATATCAAATTATGCAGACAAATGCCTTTAAAATAAGAATGTCCAAAAAATTACTGATAACTTATTCCAATGTTTAAATTAATTCAAATTGTGCCTTCTCTAAAATCTTCTAAGTAAAATTTACAGAGAGGCAAATACTTTAACTTTAACTTTAAAAGTTCAGTTGAAGGATGTGAAGACAAACTAGTTTTCAGAGCAGAATGTTCAAAATCTCTCCACCACCCATAAAAAAAAAAAACTTTTTGAATTAAAATGTCCCTGATTGTGGTTCACATGCAGGTGGGTGAATAGAAAATGATGACTGCATATGAATCTGTCAATATTTATTCCAGAGTATCTGGCAGCAGTTTCTTGGAAGGTGGAAGAGCTCAGCAAACCTTTGCTGTTTCCTTAATATTTCTTCCTAACGTTCAGAAGTTTAAACATCTCCTAATAGAGAATCGCAGCAAAGTGAATTCCAAGGAATTTCTAATTACTTTGTTATCTTGACTCTTGACAAAAATAAACATTTTCTTCTTTGCTCATTTGGAGTTGGTTTTTTTTAGTGAAAATCAAGTAAGGACATTTCCCTCCTCCATGAGTTCAATAACTCCAACTCTTTAGAATACCAGAAAATTGGGATTTTCTTGGTAAACTATAGTCTAGTTTCATATATTTTCAGTTGATATCTGAAAGGATGCCAAGGATGTTCTCTTGTTATCTTTTTAAAGACAATTTAAGTCCTTCCACAGAGCTTTTTCATCCCTAATGGTAAAGGTAAAGGTTCCCCTTGCACATATGTGCTTGTCGTTCCCAACTCTAGGGGGCGGTGCTAATTTCCGTTTCAAAGCCAAAGAGCCAGCGCTGTCCAAAGACATCTCTGTGGTCATGTGGCCAGCATGACTAAACACCAAGGCACACAGAACGCTGTTACCTTCCCACCAAAGATGGTCCCTATTTTTCTACTTGCATTTTTTTACATGCTTTCAAACTGCTAGGTTGACAGAAGCTGGGACAAGTAATGGGAGCTCATCTGATTACGCGGCACTAGGGATTTGAACTGCTGAACTGCCAACCTTTCGATTGACAAGTTCAGAATCTTAGCCACTGAGCCACTGCATCCCTTTTTTCATCCCTACAAGTCCCTAAATTTATTATTTTGCAAAACCTTCCATTGTGACTCCCTCCTTCCTCCACCCATTCCTTCTTAGTTTATAACCCCTCCTTTTACAGTGAAACCTCGGTTCCTGAATGCCCCAGTCCGCGACCAAATCGGTTACCGAACAAAAAACGGTCAAACTGTACCTCTGTTCACGACCATATGTTCAGTTCCCAATCAAACCCAGCTGTGACGATTTTCCCTGCGGCGGCGATTTTCCCTGCGGCGCCATTTTTGTGTGTGTGTGTGTCTGCACATGCACAGTAAGTCATGCTTCCGTTCACAACCAAATCGGGTGCCGACCAGGATCCAGGAACGGATTGTGGTCGTGAATGGAGGTTCCACTGTATACCTTTTTTAAAAGCTATTCTTCCTAAACCTCTTTATCATTGTAAAGGTCCATATAAAGATTTTCTTCCAACTCACACTCTGTCTTTTTATGCATTGAGGGAATACTCATAGATGATAGCCCCAATTTTTTATCCCACAATAGATTAAATATCAAGTTTACTCTCATTTGTGATGATTCTACACTGAAATTATAGAAGATTTACGCTGGTTCAACATCAGCTTTGGTATTCATTAATGATTAGGACACTATGAATTATATTTGATGGATAATCATTAGTTACTCTGCTGCCCCATTTACATGGCAGATCTGATAAACTACTATATAATGAGAAAAGTGCTGAGATTCATAAAGAGCACTGCATCATGGAAGAAGGAAATCTACTTATTCCTTATGTCAGTTATGCTTAACATCTTTGCAACTTTGGCTTGTTTGTACTTACACATTGTCATTTGGTCAGAAGCCAGTGGTGGAAACATTTTTTGGGTACGATGAAGAAGCATCTCTTGAATCTGATGGCTCTTCAATCTCATATCAAACGGATCGAACAGATCAAACTCCCTGCACGCCAGAGGATGACCTGGAAGAGGTAATTTATGATATGTATAATGTTCAAGCAAGAGTTTATGCTTAAAGAGATATTATACGGAATGTAATTAAATGTATTTCTTTTTTAGTAGTAATAATATAAACTTTGCAGGGAGATCATTGCGGTATACCATTAACCACAATCAACAAGGTCTCTTCTAGAGCTAACTTCAAAATGGAGAATATTTTGAACCATACATGAAAGTCTTTTCTATCTTATATTTAGAGTGAGGCAAAGTGACTTAATAGCACTGGAGATGGACTGAGTTCCAATGGTTTGAGCCCTAGCACTGCATAGCAGAGTGAGCTCCTATAATTCACCTCACCTATCAGTTCAAAAGCATGTTTTATGCAGATAGACAAAAGAAAGAAAGAAAGAAAGAAAGAATGGAAGGAAGGAAGGAAGGAAGAAAGAAGGAAGGAAGGAAGGAAGGAAGGAAGGAAGGAAGGAGAGATAGATAGATAGATAGATAGATAGATAGATAGATAGATAGATAGATAGATAGATAGATAGATA
>JANHFT010007344.1:0-32783 GCA_032467955.1 Pseudoxenodon macrops
GCGGTGATGTCACGGAGCCGGTTTTGTCGGTGGCTCCATGACCGCCGCCATCTTAGATTTTGCTTCTGCACATGTGCTAGAAGCTAGTTTTTGACTGCCGCACATGCACTCACTTGCACGCTTTGCGTGCTTACTTGAGGCACAACCCTGAGCGAACCGGCAGTAAGAAGATTCAGAACCCACCTCTGGTTAGGATGCATTCTTTTGAAGGAAATTCATTTTAGACAATTCAGTGACTCATAGTAAGGAATTGCTTCCACAAGATATATGGCAGATGTGTCCTCCAAAAAGTTGATGCTGTTGTTGTGAAGGTCATACATCCATGGATTTTGCAATCGTAGAAGGCATTTACATCAGGACAATTTGCAGCTGCTTTGTTACACCATTAGCCCTGCTAGATATGCCTATACATGCAGAAATATATCCACTTGGCAGTGGAGGGCCTTCACAGCAGCTGAACCAAATTGTTGGGAAACTCTGATCATTTGGACACTTGAAGAGATACTTAGTTCAAAATGCTATGAAAAAAAAGGTACATGATTTATACAATGCCCATGGATAGTGGTTACTGGAATCCAAACTGGTTCAATCCGAATGGAAAGAACTTCTTGTCCTGAAACCCTCAGTAGCTGATGCATCACCAGATTTTTGTTTCACATTGTCCATTACCTCCAGCTGGGGAGTGTAGGTGACATGGCTATGTGGTATCTTTCCACAGAGGAAGGAGACATCCTCCTTACCGATCTGCTATACAACTTGTAGAACAAAATTACACAGTATGCTGAGATTCTTTCAGTGGCACAGCCAGCAATGGCCCACATATGGCTGGCCTAGAGATGTGCTTTGAAGTTTCTTAGGCCACTGTTTTGGAGCCCTAAATTGGATTATAGTTTTTTAGGTGGAATTTACACACTAGCATCCTGATGTGATTGGCGCTGAGTTATAGTGAACCTTAATCTCTTTTGACAGAGTTTGCATGCAGTTATTAACTGATAGTCATTTAAAAATAATTCCCCCAACTTCTCATTACCCTAAAACTGCATTTCTTTAATGGAATAATTTAATTGTTCATGATTTATGTAAGATAATTTGGTCTATTAATTTTTGACACCAGTTGGCTTGCTTTTAAAAATGTGTATCTTTGCTTCATAAAGAAGATATAAAAACAAGAGAGATAGAAAAAGGAAAATATTGTGAGAAATTGTCATAAAGAAGCACTTACCAGTAGTAATATAATGATACAATGCATTAAAATTTTGGATTTTTTAAAAAAGTTTTTATTCAGACAAAACATTTAAAAACATTGGACATAGTGTGGCCAACCTGTTTTGGTTACTTCATTTACATCTTATTTACATAACAACTACTGTTTTGCTTCTCTTACATTATTACTCTGATCTTATGTATCCTTAATTATTTACATTTCAAGCTCTTATCACATTTCCACTCTTCACTTCTTGAATCTCTACTTCTTCATTTCATTTTTCCTCCTTGTCATCCATTGATACCATTAGTCCCATACTTTGTAATATTATGTCTTATTTTTTCCTTTAATTTCTAAAGTGAGTCTGTCCATTTTCGCACATGCTAATATTTTTTTTATTATTTCCTCTTCCGGTGGTGTATTTTCATTTTTCCAATATTGTGCGAATATTAATCTTGCTGCCGTTGTTATATGCAATATTAAGTATGTCTGTCCTTTGTTATAGCTCTCATTGATAATTCCAAGTAGGAACAGTTCTGGTTTCATTTCCACCCTTTTTTGTAGCATCTCTTCCAGCCATGTTTTTATCTTTTGCCAAAAATCCCTTGCTTTTGAGCATAGCCACCACATGTGATAATATGAACCTTTCATTGTTTTACATTTCCAGCATTGTGCTGACAGTTTGTTGTTCATTTTCGCAATTCTTGTTGGTGGGAGGTGCCACTGATAAAACATTTTGTAAAGATTTTCTTTGTACGCCATGGCTAAGGTTACTTTCCTGTTTCTGTCTCATAGTTTTTGCCACTTATCTAGGTTGATGTTGTATCCAAAATTTTGGGCCCGTGTAATCATCGTTTCTTTGACTTGTTCTTCCAAGACAATCATCTTTTTGACGGACATTCAGCTTTTGTCCTATTCCCCATCAAATAATTATTTTTCATCCCATCAATTGAAATCATCGAGTTGTTAATGTGGGTACAGGTAGTCCTCGACTGACAACAGTTCATTTAGTGACCATTCAAAGTTAGAACAGCACTGAAAAAAGTGACTTATGACCATTTTTCACACTTATGACAATTTTAGCATCCCCATGGTCACATGATCGAAATTCAGATGTTTGGCAACTGGTTCATATTTATAACAGTTGCAGTGACCTGAGGTCATGTGATCACCTTTTGTGACCTCTGAGAAGCAAAGTCCATGGGGAAGCCAGGTTCCAACCGTGTTACTAACTTAACAACTGCAGTGATTCACTTAACAACTGTGTCTAGAAAGGTCGTAAAATGGGGTGAAATTCACTTAACAAATGTCTCACTTAGCAACAGAAATTTTGTGCTCAATTGTGGTCATAAATCAAGGACTACCTGTACATGAGACATTATAACTGAAAAATTGTGAGGCAGAGGAGAGGAGACGAAAGGAAAGGAGAGGAAAGGAGAGGAGGGAAAAGAAAAAGAGAAAAGAGAAAAGAAAAGAGATTTAGAGAGAGGCTGGAAAAAGGAAACTCCTTCACTATTTCTTAGTTGTAAAGTTTTTATAGCTACCTTCTCCTCTTTGGTCCCGACTCCACTTCTGTAGAAGCAACCCCTGTAAAATCCAGGTCAATGAAAACAGCATGCAGAAGGTTATATTAATAGCAATTAAACTAGATAAAGAAAAAGGAGGCCCACATTTCTGGTTTCTCACTAATGGAGTGGATGTGTTTCCTTCTCTTTTTTTCCACAGCTTTCCCCACCCCCCTTAAAATGGTTCTGTTCTGTTGCATCCTGCTCTTATCATATTATCCCATGAACAATCTGCAGTCTGCTCTGAAAAAGGCTGGTTTAGAAAGTAAGTATAGAAATGGGGAAAAAATGACGTTTAAAAAAAAAATTAGTTTCCTCTATTGTTCTATATGAAGTTCAAATGTTTTCTATTTTTTAGAAAAATGTATATTCTTACTATTCCCCTTTTTAATATTTTTACTATCTCCCTTTTCTCCCTTAGATCTCATGTTACCTCCACATTTTTTCCATTGGAACTCATCTTTCTGAACATCTATCTGTTGAAATACTTACCTAGTCTCTTTTGTCTTTTGCTAAGATATTATTAAATGCTTTATTTCTCCCTTACATGTTCCCGGATGCTTTTGTTTATTTTAATGGGATGGCATCTGAACTGCAAAGATCCAGGAAACCATTAGGTGGCAGCAAGCAAAGATTTAGAGTTTATGTACCTCACTGTGGCCCTCTTGTGGCCTTGTGGCCTTTTGCAGTCTAATATTTATTAGCTGTCTATGTCCTATGTATTAATGTTAAAAAACCCTTTTCTTTTTTCACTCTCTCCAGCTTGTACAAAGTTTTCACTTTATATTAAAGAATCTTTGCTCTTTTTGTTTCACAGTGTGTTTAGATTGGGATCCTTTAATTTTTCAGGAAAAAAAATCTAAACAATGCTAAGTATAAATTAGAAATTACCGTGTATAAATAATGGAAGATATTATTTTGCACTTGATCATTGGAGAAAGGGGATCACTGGGTATCACAAAATCAGGAAGTTTGGGGTTTATTTTGGAAATGGCTTTTCCTTGGACAGAACACAGGATTTAGTGCCTCGTATTCTCAAGGGCTGTTAGCTCTTGCCATCTGAGTAAAGATCATTGGGCTAGATGTTCCATTGGCTTGAATTATTACAAGTACAGGCAGTCCTCGACTTACGACCACAGCTGAGGCCAAAAGTTTCTGCCGCTAAGCGAGATCGTTGTTAATTGACGTTTGCCCCATTTTACGACCTTTCTTGCCATAGTTGTGAAGTGGAATCCCTGCAGTTGTTAAACTAGTCTCACAGTTGTTAAGTGAATCTGGCTTCCCTATTGACTTTGCTCGTCAGAAGGCTGCAAAAGTTGATCACATGACCCCAGGACACTGCAATCGTCCTGAATAGGAGTCAGTTACCAAGTGTCTGAATTTTGATCAGGTGACTATGGCTACAATGGCTGTAAGTCTGAAAAACCATCGTAAGTCACTGTATACATTGCTGGTGTAACTTTCAGCGGTCTCTAAATGAACTGTTGTACGTCGAGGATTAGCCATAGATAGCTTGGGAGGACATGGGTTCTTTTGACCATGTTGCTGTTCTAAGTCCGAAAGCATCCATGGACTGCGGTAACTATAGACCTTTCAGCCTTAGCTGCACATGTTTTGAGAAGACAGCTGCGTTGACCATCTCAGTTGGAAAAAATGTCCTCGCCCTCCTTTCTTTTTTGAGGAACAAGTATACTTTCTTGATTGTCTCCGTTGATAACCCATCTGTTGAGATGGAACGGTGCCCGAACAGACACTAGCCAAAGCTTTTGTTCTGGGCATTAGTCCTGAGCAACAATAGACTTTAGAGGAGCAGCCAGCATGACACTATGTGAAATGTGTTCTGTGCCTTGCCCATTGCCAGTACAGGAATACCAGCAGCTGGGAAACAAACACACCAGTATGCTTAATCACAGTTTGGTATGGGTGGTGTTAGAAAAAAGAGAGAGCTCTTTTCGGTACTGCGATACCTGAAATAGCCAAAACGAAAAACCCAACGATAGGTTCATGGAGGGGCTGTCAGGATAACAACCCGAATGGCAAAAAAAGGATCAGAAATTCATGAAAATGACCAGGTTTCGCGTAACAAGTAAGCTGTCGGCTGTGGGCATCGTTTGCCCGTGAAGCATGAGCTCAATGAATGCACAATGTAAATGAAGATTACAGGGAGAGGAGACTGAGCGCATGTTTTTCATTTTCCAAAACAGTGGGCAAAGGCCTTACATTTCGACAGCTGAGTTTCTCAATGGAACACATGGTGGACTAAACCCCAGGGGGGGTAAAAATGAAAGTCGCTTTTCTTTATTCTTAGGCTAAACATAAATGATGGTGCCAGCTGATCATGTTCTGCAGGGAAATGATTAAGGGAGAGGAGTTGTTTGCATATGCAAAGTGTGTGAGGGATTTTAACTGAACGCTTGGTTATATACTGGGTACAATTGAAGTGCTGGTAAAAGTTGTTCTTGTTGTTCTTATTTACTTTATTCATTAAATATGAAACTCAGTCAACTGAACATTCAGAAATGCATCACAAATACATTGACTGGTGTTTATGGTTGATACGGGTTGCTGCCAGCATCCTAGGTATCAACCAAGTACCACATTATTATTATTACTATTACTATTATTATTTTCATGACTTAAGTGATTTTACACATGAATGTAGCATTACTGAAATCTGAAGCTACATCCAAGGGGTACAGTTTATATACATATCTCACAAAAGTGTCTGTTACTGCTAGGGAAACATTCATACTTTGCAGACATAAAATATGCTGGGTATGTGAGAGAGTGAGATATTGTCAAATAACTGCTGAAAACAATTATTCATGTCCATTTAGTTCTGTTAGAGTACAAGCATACTAGTCATGATATAATTAATTAATATAGGAACAGACATCCACGTTCATTAAATCCTAACATTCATAAAGTTAATAAGCCCTACAAATTGTGATTGCCATATGTGAGCTACAAAAATCCAGATCATCAATAGATGGCAATTTAGAGTAGGATCTTCTGAATTTCAATGATGTCATCTAATGTTTATATATATTTCACATAGCCTATTATTTTATCACAGGCTGTCTGGTCCTGAACATTTTTTTCAGCTCTTTGACAGGACTTGCACACATTTCTAGTCTTATTTTAAAATGTCAGAATAAGGAAGCAAATTACCCATTGTCATTATTTTTTCACATTTATCCCCAGAATTGTTTAGTATAATTAGGCTACACATTTACTAAAATGCTATCTAAATGTCACCTATCTTTCTGAAGATAGCTAACCTAAGCAATATGATGGAAATAGTGCAGCAGTTTAGTCAAAGATGGATCTAAAGATGATAGAACTTACTGGTTATCAAAAATCAATGAGTGGTGAATATATCCATGAAAAAAACCTAGATATCTGCAACTTGTCAGAAAGGCTGTGACATTTAAGTCCAGTGATATAATTCTATCTACAAACATAAATGCCTTTGTCAAGGTCATGTTTTAGTCCTGGTTGTAATGTATGGGTGTAAAAGTTAGCCCATTAGAGAGGCTGAAGGAAGAAAAATGGATACACTGAATTGTGACACTGAAGAAGATTACATGTATTGTGAATACCTTGGACTACAAGAACAACAAATAATTCACTATTAGATGAAGTAAACACAGACTGCCTACTGGAAACACTATTAATGAAACTTTAACTAATATATTTGGGACACATATAATGTGAAGGCAAGAGTCACTGGAGAAGACCCTAATGCTTGAAAAAATTGAAGGCAATTGAAAAAGAGTCAGACGGAAGATAAAGTGGCTAGATGTCATCTCTGATGACACAAGCATGAGCTTAGAAGAATTAAAAAAGCAGTTATTTATAGACAAACTAGTGAAATGATTGTCCATAAGGCCATGAAGAATCAGAAGTAATTGAATTGAATAACAAGTGACATGTCTATAAACAATCTGATATAAAAGGCGCAGGTGTCTGGAAATTTATGAATTGTCACCTAAAGATACAGGTAGTCCTACAACAATTCATTTAGTGACCATTCAAAGTTACAATAGCACTAAAAAGATTTATGACCATTATTCACATTTAAGACCATTTGCAGATTCTCCATGGTCACGTGATCAAAATTCAAACATGTGGCAACTGGCTTATATTTATGATATTTATAGGTTATAAAGGTGATCACCTTTTGTGAGCTTCTGACAAGCAAAATCAATGGGGACAGCTAGATTCACTTAACAGCCATGTTACTAACTTAACTGCAGTGATTCGCTAAACATCTGTGGCAAAAAAAAACTCATAAAATGGAGCAAAACTCACAACTGTCTTGCTTAGCAACAGAAATAGTGGGCTCCATTGTAATCATAAGTTGAAAACTACTTGTATTTTCACAGGCAACTTCATGGAGCACTTTATTCATAATTTCCTTTAGACACTTGTTGAGTCTTGCTACCTAACTTAATCCAAGGTGCAGTTCTTGACCCATATTGTACTATTATATACCATGGGGCATGGTTGGATACAATGTAAAGTTGCACATAGGCATCCGGTTTTTCATTTTAATTGACTGCATACATAACTGAGTGTAGTCAGCTTGGACAAATAATATAAGTACTCAACAATTAGCTTTGAATACTTGTGGGTCAAAATCCAAGTAATTACAGTAGAAGTTGTTTGCCTTTCAATGGACATTTCTATTTGCCACAACTAGTCAAAGCTTCACATAGATTTCTAGTTTAATTTGTTTGTTTGTCTAGGTTGCAGAAACCAGTACATGCTGAGATACCACAATCCATATTTAAGACATAGAGTTTGGAACAATTATCAAACTCTCCTTGATTATTCAACAAAATTATAATGTAGAATTATTTTCAAACTTACTAAAAGGACATAGCCAAATATGAAAAACAACTTTTACTTATCTACAGCTATACTTATTCAAATGAAAAATAACTTTCAATGCATTATTTTTATATTTGGTTTGCGTCATAATTGTAAAAATGATTGTTAATCTATTTAAACTTCTTTAATGTGTATTTGCCCTCTACTGTATTTCTCTACTATTGTAGAAACAATATGTAAGCAATAATGACTTTTAGTTGGATTATAATTAATTTTGGTTTGCCCAAATATCTTGAAGAAGCCTCATCAAAATTTACATGTGAACTAAAAAATAAACATACTGTCAGTGAACTGAACTGAATATATTTCCTGTGGAATAGCAAATCTCAAATTTTAAGGTTCATAATCATATTTTTTAGTACTATGCATGCCTCAGAAAATATTCAGAAATACATCAGGCCTGACCAATGCAGACATTATTCATTAATGCTATTCGTTAAATTGGCCTATTTTTTCAGTTTGTATTATATCATCTTAAAGCAGCTGCATTTATTGACCTAACTCCTCAAAACAGCTACATCTTTTTTCAGGTTTTCAGACAATGCTTATTTGGCTAGAGAGAGCCATTTTGATATAGTGGAGAAAATTTAGGCTACAAACCAGGAGACTATGAGTTCTAGGCCTGCCCTAGGCATGAAAATCAGCTGGGTGACTTTCGGCCGCTCACTCTCTCTCAGACCAATTCACCTCACAGAGTAGTTCTTCTGGGGAAAATAGGAGAGGAAAAGAGTATTAAGTACATTCACTGCCTTAAGTTATTTATTAAAAAGTATAAAATAATAAAGGCAGGATATACAGTAAATGAATACATATTTTAATATAGTGATTCTATCATAAGATGAGAATAAGATTCATATTAAAACTCTTTGTTTCCTCAGTGTGTGCAAAATCACAACTCTCATATAACCAACCAATTATAATAAATTTTCACTAAAGTATAATTTGAAGCACAACTGCTGAATTTGCACAAATTATTTAAAATAAACAAGTCCCCTTTAATAAGAGATGATAACCATTCCTTATTATGATGCCCTATTTGTGGTTTACAACACTCCAAAAAGATATTTCAGGGTAAACAGATGAATAAAATGGCTGCCCCCTCCCCAATATATAAGGAATGGAAATAAAACCAGAAGGGTTCTGATGAGCAAAGCTCTTTGGCCATTTGTTGCCATATTTTATAAGGACAATATAAAACAGGGGTGTCAAACTTGATTTCATTGAGGGCCACATCAGGATTGTGTTTGACCTCAGAGGGCAGGAGTGGGCATGGCCAGTTCAACATCACTCGTGTTGGGGGCACCTGTGGTGGCCCAAGTGCTCTGTCAGTGCAAACGGGCTCCCAAACTCCATTTTTTACTGCAACGGCCTCCTGCAACCCTCTGCCAGCAAATATAGTGCTAGAGAGGGCTGCATGCTGCCTTCCTGAGCTCTGTTTTCACTGGCAGAGGCACTGCGGGCCAGACTTCACTGTTTCCAGGGGGACTCTGTGAACCAGATCTAAGCACTCCACGGGCCTTGAGTTTGACACTCCTGATCTAAAATGTTAGATTTTAAGAAAGAGATTTTAAGGTTACAGAGGCTTCATTCTGCCTCAACAAAAATAGAGAACAACACATTAGAATGGGGATAAAGTAGTCAGTCTACTTTTTCCTATGTTGATGGTGCCTTCTTGGTGGTATCACATATGGCAGTGAAAGCTAACTTTTTCTGGACCGAGTGCCCAAAGCGTGGCCAAATCCCCAAAATGCAATGGGCATGTGGCCCCGCACATACACCCCGCCTCCTTATGAATGTAGGTGCCCCCCATTCAGCCTGCACCCCCATGCATGCATGCATGATTCCCCGCATGCAGCTCCTCCGCACACACCCCTCCCCCTGTGCGTGCACGGCAGACACCCGACGACCAGTTGACCAGCAGGAGGCGTGCACATTTGTGGTGGAGCTTAACTGGGGTAACAGCTCATGTGCCACAGAGAAGGCACTGCATGCTACCTGTTGCACGCGTGCCATAGGTTGGCCATCACAGGCCTTCTAACTACTCAAGAATTACTGCCACTAAAATAACAAATTTGCCTATTCCTGCTGCAGGAAATGTAGCCTTCTGAGTGTTCATAATGTATCCTGAAGATAGAAGAATATGGTCCCTGTAATCAATTGCCCCACTCATTTAAAGCAGTAATCATTGTGGTCCCAACCATAAAGTACTTAGCATATTCTGGATTGATTCTGATATAGTTGCTTAATTCTGTATTTCCATTCATAGCATTTGCCTTTTGAGTTCTGCTCATGCTAATTATCAATCTCAACAGAAGGAATGTGGGCTGCATACTTAGAATAAGCTCAAGATGTGCCTTATGATATTTGCTAGTCAAACCATTATGTGGATAATGCATATAAAATGCTGGAATTTTGAGCTTATGCAGTATTTCACTGCATGAAGATTTATACAAAATAATCAACAGCTAAATGTCTAGCCTAAATATAAAATGAAAGACATATTTTTTTCAAGAGGTATTGAAACATGGATAATTCACAGAACATCCATATCGAAAAATGAAAGACTGGTTTTTCTGAACAAAATGTAAGCAGACATTGCATGAAGCTGGATTTACTCCTTAATAATTTGGTTATATTATATAGTACTGAAGGACTCATACTGTATTTCTTTTCCTTTAAGACCTCAATGTATTTGTACAGACTTTTTTTTCTAAGTTTCCTATTATTCTCTGAAAACAAACAGTTCCAATTAGTACTTTTTACAAGCCTGAACATGTGCATTTAATTGTTTTATGAAAACAAAGTTGAAATTTAGCCTGACTATACGTCTTATGTTCATCTCTTGCTTCTTTTATTTCTTGGCATTAAAAAACAACAACCTCTTTTAGCAATATTATCATGGAGGAAAAAGAGAAAAAAGTATCAGTTTAATGGTTAGCAGCTAAGCACAGATAGAAACTCTATTTCCATGACCGCCTCTCCCAAAGGATATCTGTTCATTCCATCAGGATAGATTGGGTTGCCATGCTCCAGGCCCCTTCCTTTAAATATCTTCTAGTCAGAGGTGGGTTCCTACCGGTTCTATCTGGTTCTATAGATCCGGTAGTAACTTGGTGATGATATCATGAACCCAGTCCCGTCAGTGTCTCCGTGGGTGCCGCCATCTTGGATTTTGCTTCTGCGCATGCACAGAAGCTAGTTTTTGATTGCTGTGTGTGCGCGTGCTTCATATGCATACACGCACCATGACCCTGAGCAAACCAGCAGCAAAAATATTCGGAACCCACCCCTGCTTCTAGTGGAAGATAGATAACATGCCTTCTTGGTAACAGGCCCTGTTCATTAGAACAATCTCCCCACTGAGATTCAGTGGCCCTTGAAACCTGATTTGTTTATTTTGTTTTGTTCTTTTGCTTATTTTCAGTGCCTTAGAATCACTGTTGACTCCTGTCAACTGTCTGGACTAGTCCCTGCTGTTTTCTTGGCATTAATTGCCTGCTTCTTAGGGCTGAGAAAGAGCCCTGGTTAAAGCTGGCTTTATAGCAATAGCACTTAGACTTATATACCATACCATAGTGCTTTACAGCATCCTCTGAGTGATTTACAATGTCACTCATTTTGCCCCCATCAATTTGGATTCTCATTTTACTGATCTCAGAAGGATGGAAGGCTGAATCAACCTTGAGCCAACCAGGATTGAACTCCAGATTGTGAACATAGTTAGATTGCAATACTAAAGTCTAACCACTGTGCCACCAGGGCTCCTAACATGGGACTAGATTTATGGTCTCACAGTTTCTTACCAGATATCATAACCACAATACCAAACTGGCTTTCCTCCCCTATCATGCTTCTGAAAAGTATTGAAGGTCTAACTTTCCCCCCACAAACGTTAGGATGGAGTGAGGCTGGACTACAATATAATTCTTTATGGATGCATGTGAGTATATTGATTTGGGTGGGCCCACCTCTGGCTGAAGGTCTCTTTCTCGCCTCACAATTAGGAAGCTATGAGTTCAATCCTAGGTAGCGGCAGATTTCTCTCTCTTGGGGCAAACTGAAAATGACTGCTGTGAACTCTGCGTATGCCTCAGGAAGGGTATCAGGCCAGTAAACGCTCAACTCCATTTAGTCACCCCGATTCCACCCTGATGCAAGGGATTACAAGATCGTTAAAAGAAAAAGAAAAAAGACCTTTATGTTCTCTCTCAAGTTTTATCACTCGTGATCAAGTGAACAAACAAGGGTCTAGGCTTAGTAATTGATCCATCACAAAAGTCCATCAGACTCCTTTTTTTCCTTCCGGGTCTATTAAGTTTGCCTGTAAGATACTTTTTCCATTATAAATATTATCTATAATTTCACTTGTAAGCTTTATTTGTATGTGCAAATGTCAGATGAATTCAATTCAAATTTAAAGTGAGGTCAAAAGATAGAGGAAAGATGCAGCGGTACCTTCCTTAAGGATTAAAAAAAAATAACTGTAAAGATATTTGCTTCATAAGTGCTTGCAAATAAAATTTAAACATCTATAAAGTCATGTATAGTTCATAACATGAAAACTATATTAAAGAAGCATCATCACCATTTTGAACTTTTCATTTTCGAGAAGTGGAGTGAAAGGTTTATATATTAAACTGGCTGACCTCCCAAATTAGTTCTAAAGTATTAAAATAGTTGTGACTGTAAATTAATAGCACATTTTATTGCTGTTCCTGCCTTACGCATCCGTATTGTTTATTTTGTTAAAAGTAGCCAGCCTTAAGCATTTTAATTTTCTTGAATCATATTTGCACTGATTGAAATTCTCATTTGCACAAAAGAGCAATAGAAAATTAATTTAAAAACACATTTGGTTTCACATATGTTTTGCATAAAGCTGTTATTTTAAATTGGCTTAATTAGAGACATTTGTCATACTTACTGGAAACTGGTGTAATGGCATGGTTTCAGCCACCAAATTCCGACAATGAGAAAGTAGAGTGAAAAGGCAATGTACTCTAAAATGTATTTCCCACTAGCCATTGGAAACTGATGAAAACATATCATATCCTGTTTAACTGGCCTTAAAATGAGTAAATGTATGAATGTACTTGTGTCATTTTGATTCAGAGATGCAGTATATGGCCACAAAGATGACTTTGCTGATTACATCATGCTTCAAACATGTTCATTAAAATCCTATTTGACTGGTTGATTACATGAAGTTAGATAATTATTTCATAGATTGTTTCAGTAAAGTTGATCTGTCTTCAGCATATTCTTTTAGGTCTCTTTGGTTCTTTCTTTATTGATGTAATTAAATCCATCCACTTTGCTGATGCTTCTCTTTCCTTCAAATTTTCCCAGCAATAAAGACTCTTTGGTGGAGCTGGATCTTCACATAATGTGTCTGACATACAATACTGAGCTTAGTGATTTGTGTTTCAAATGAAAATTCTAGCTTAATTTGTTCTATGATCTATTGGCTTATTCTCATGGCTATTCAAAAACGGCAATACTCTATAATGTTTGTCTTAAACATTATTTATTTTTTATAAAATTACCAAATATAGTCAAAATATTGGTTTTGGGACTCCTGGGGACCTTCCATCTCTTGTTCTAGGTTTGGTTATATTTCTCCAGATACTTCCTGTATTCAAGGACTAGGGAAAATCTGCTTAATTACTCATATCTAAATTGGGTTAGTGCAAGATACCTTATATAGGGCTGACCTTGAAATGTATTTGGAAGCTTCAGCTGGTGCAAAATGCAGCTGCATGCAAAATCAACAAACAAGGAAAAAAGCCAAACAATGCATCACCAAAATGGAAGATCAGATTGGAAAATAAGATCAGCGTGTTAGTATCAGATGCAAGCAACCTAGAAGAGGTGAAGGAAAAGAAACTGAAGAACAAGAAGACAAAGTAAAGACGACAATCAAGGTATCACTGGAATTAATAAAATAGCAAAAATCAACCTTAGCCAAGAAAATCTGCTGATATAAAGTTACAATTGCACACTATAAGTAGAATCTCCAATTTCAGTCAAATTACAAACGTTTTTATCATCAGTGGAAAGTCAGTAGTGAACCATCCAACATCTGACGAAGAAGAAATAATGCAGTTCTGGGCATGGCTGGTGGTAGAGAAGGGGGGAAAGAAGTTATAAGAACTTGCAATAACAGCAGAAATGGTGAAGAAAAGGGCAAGGAAGATCAAGAACTGGTCAGCACCAGGTGAAGATGTAGTTCATTGTTTTTGGTTAAACTCAGTGCTAAGCAATTTAATAACTACTTCAAGGAGATGAAATTGAAGATAAGTTAACATCCAGATGTTCTTCTGAAAAATAATTGTTATATTTTCATGATCATATTATGGAAATTAACCGGCTTTATTCTGCTTTAGCTTAACTTCAAACTTGCACATGAGCAATGAGTTTATTTTTTCTTGATCTATTAATATAGTCAGTATGATTTTTATGTGCTCTGTCTGATGTTGTCCATGCATATAGGCATCATTTGTTGGTTTGAAGAATATATAGAAATGAAGAAATGATTGAATTGGCAGAAACTAATACATCGTTCTGCTACTTTATTTTTGTTTCCTAGGCAAGTCCAACTACATTTTTGCTTTTACTATTTTTGGCATTTCAGTCTCAAACTAGCAACACATCTTACTTGTACACTCTGTCAACCTCAGATTGAACTTGCTCATGAAACTTATCAACTTCCCCTTATTCTGCATCAGTGGTTGGGATGTAAACATGAATAACTGTCATGTCCAGTTCCAATCCATTTCAATTCATTGATGCCCAAGATATCAATCTGTGGTCAATTTATTTTATCTTTTACTCTCAAGCTTTTTCATGTTCGTGCTACTTAACATGCCATATTTCCACTACATTTCCACCTTTGCAACTTCAGTTTTTCTTTTCCTATAAAGTAACTTGAGGAAGTAGATAAAGAGTATATAATCTACTGTTTCATTAACACTATTAGTACTCTGAAAATCCCCAGCTTTTTCTCAATAGAATATTCAGTACAATTCCATTTCATCTGGCATCTTTATTTTAACAATTTCTACCATGTTTATCCATGTGTTTTCCCTGCTAAAATACAGGTGTAGTTTACCATTGCCTTCTCCCATATACAGTAGTATGAAAAATGCCATTCACTTTCATCAAAGTGGTCATCTGCTTCCAGCACCTTCCTATATAATTCCTCTTAAATATACAGACCTGCTTGCTTCAGCTCTCTTAGCTGACCATACTAGGAATGTACACTCTGGTAATATACTTCCCACACATTTGATTCATGCCTGCCAGAAACATTGCCACCTCATTATCTATCCACATAACAGGACTTGAAGAGGATGGTTGCATATTATATATTGTATAATCCAAAAACTATGCATTGAGATTATTGGCATAATCACCATCTAAACCAGGTAAATTACAAAGTCTTGCCCTGCTTCATAAATTTGAAGTTTCCAAATGCTCTGGGATACATTTTGCACTTAACAATTCCACTTACGGTAGTTCTTCATCGGTGTCTACAATGCGTTTGCTGTATTTAATGTAGAGATGAGATTTTTTGTCATGCTGAGGTAAAGCAAAGTTGTAACTGGATAGTAAAAATGTTGACTTTTGTATGAGGATGGTTAAGGGGATTTAAAGATGAAAATGAATGAGTTCTGCATGCAGAGGATTCCTTTAAGGTAAAAATAATAGTAAAAATCAGATTGCAGAAAATTGGCTGCTTTGCTCCCAGATATCATCTGTATTGTATTTTGGGGCACTTTGGGAGTCATAAATAGGCAGGAGAACTGTATGTAATACAGCTTAAAAGGATGGAGGATCAAGGAATAGTTCTAGATTTTTAACTCTATCAATGTATTGTTTCATTTTGTTCCTATAGAGTGCAAGTTGTCCACACTATTCCAGTCAACCTACTCCACTTAAAGGAGGACAAATAAATGGCTAGTACACTTTTTATTTATTTTATTTATTTATTTTGTCAAGCATGTATTAGATAACAGATATAAGTATAAACATGATTATGAATACAAGAAATGGATACGAATAAAGGGAATATTTTAGGATAGTTATGGTAGGTACGCTGGTGCGCTTATGCATGTCCCTTCAGGACCTCTCAGAAATGGGGTGAGGTCAACAGTAGACAGTCTAAGGTTAAAGTTTTGGGGGTTTGGGAAGAAATTACAGAGTCAGGTAGTGCATTCCAGGCATTGACAATTTACTGAAGTCGTATTTTCTGCAATCCAATTTGGAGCATAAGTTTGTATCTATTGTGTGCTTGTGTATTGTGTTGAAGCTGAAGTATTCATTGACAGGTAGGACATTGTAGCAGAAAATTTTATGTACTACAATGTCCTACCTGTTTCTACTAGTGTACAATTTGTTTCTACCAGTGTACAATTACAAGTTAGTGAGGTTGCCAACTAGCCAAAAATACTTTAACATACTGTATTCTGAGTTTTTAGGAATAAACATTTGAGAAAGTTGGGCAAAGAACTTTCAGCAGAGACTGAAGTCTTCAGAATAGAGGCTGTGCTCTGCAGAGTATGATGGTTCTAAGGAATTGACCTACAACTGTTCCAGCAAGCTATCCATACCTCAGGATCATCCGAAATTGCATAGAAAGAAAGTAGCTCTTTAAGAAAATAATATTCCAGGAAGACTAAAAAGCCTGACAGTTGCTTCAGGCCAATCCTTAAACTGCTTAGCTGTAACTAACAACCTTGAACAAAAGCCAGCAAATATTAGGCCAGAACTGGCAGTACTCTCTGTATTTCAGATCTTTTTGTACCTTAACTCATGGAGATGACTGAAACCCTGTTAATATCAAGACAGTAATGGATTTCAAAATATTGAGACCATTCTTTCTTAGACCCAAAGTAAGAGTTTTGGCTAAACAGTATATAGGAATGGCAGTATATTGGACTTGACCCTTATGTAATTAATGTGTAAGATTTCTGCCCCCATGCTTTGTCCTCAGAGACTATTGTCTTCCTTTCTCCACTTAATTATGTTGGAACACCTATTCATCTTTTCACTGACTACAGTTCAGACCTTTTCCAATGAAAAATAAGATTTAGTTTATTTGTTCAACAAATTGAAGAGTTACTATTGGGAATTACTTCCTTACGATCAGCATCACTCATTTAAAAATCCTATTAAACATAAATAAATTATTTTGTAACTTTGTCAAAGTAGTTGTACTTCAGAATCTTCTCAACCATTTCTTGATCCTGATGAAGAAAACTGAACCTTGATATAGAGTTCTTCAGTCCAAACTATTGTGAGATAATATGTATTGCATTTTTTATATTTTACTTTTGTACAAATGGACATGGCACAATTGAACTAACTATAGTTTGGCATCTAGCCAGGCTATCCAGGAATTCTGGACGTTGTAGTCCCAGCAAATCCAAAGAGTACCAATTTAGTAAACTCTCATATAATGCGTTCTAAATGCAATGTCAGAGGAAAAGCAGCACTCTACTAATATTAGTGTTTTCATTTTGATATTTTGAAATCAGAAATCTAAAGAGATGATGTGGCTTTGTTTCTTTCCATTTATTAGTTCTAACTCTTATTTCAGAAAAGAGAATTTGAAACCTACATCACATGAGGATTGCTCAGCGTATGATTCATACCATGAAAAGCTTTTCTTGTTGCCTAGGCTTCTAGTGTAAGCAACTTCTGCATTCAAAGCAAAATATCCTGCATATAAAATATAAATAGTGAAAGGATACTATAACCACTTTGTAAAGTAATTGAAAACAAATACAAATTTCAATGAATGTTATAAAGATTATATTAAAATTATATCACATCCATTAAATAATTACTTTAAATATTAACTTTGTAATGTTATACATCTTGCGCATGTTATATTATACATCTTGCACATTTAGCCATTATTTCATTATTTTGCCTTAATAAAACTGCTGCTATTGCACTTAATGAAATCCTTGCAGTAATTTGTTCTTTTAGGCTTCTTAGCCAATGAGTATTTTCAACTACGGTAATATTTTTTTTACTACTGTTTTCTAACTTACTATTCTAAGAACCAATTTTGTGTGATGGTAAGTACACCAGGCTAGACCCGTGGAGATTGTAAGTTCTAGTCCTACCAGCACAAAGCCAAATGGATGACCTTGGGCCAGTTATTCTCTCTGAGTCCTAGGAAAGAGGCACCGACAAGCCACTTCTGAAATCTTGTCAAAAAAATACTTGTCCAGGCAATTGCCAGGAGTCAACACTGATTCACAGACACCTCTCTTCCCAGAAAATTAGTTAAGTCATTGTAAATGTAGTATGTTTAAAATATTAGAAAATAACCAAAATGATATTTGTAACAAAACACTTTAATACAAAATTAGAATTTTCTGTTAAAAATTGCAATTAGCAATTAAAGGATAAAATCTTTCTTATTAAAATCAAAGAGGGATCTCTTCCATTAGGAAGAGATTCAGTTTCTCTTTTCATGCAGATCCATTTTCAGAATTCTGGGCTTAGATACAAGTCACTTTCCAGTATGATTTCTTTGTTAGTTGGTTTGTTTTACTTCTCAAGTATACAAGAATTATATTTCTCTAGGGTGATGTACAAATCCTTGTTTTCATAGACTGTAACACTAGAAAAGTAAGCACATTTCTTAGAAATCAATGTGACAAGACAAATAATGTTCTTTCATGTACACAACTCCAAAATCTTTTAGCCATGGGTAAAAGCAATGTGCATTTGTTGCTGCCAAGCCAAGCTGAACCTCAATATCCCACAGGCTAAAAAGAAGAAAAAAACCAAGACTAGCTACAGATGAATTGAAATGTGGTTAATCGGGTAAAAAACAAGTCCCTTCAAAACATTCATTCTCTTTCCCCTTCTTCTTCTTCTCCTTCTCCTCCTCCTACTCCTCATCTGATTTGCAAAAATGACTTCTTTTCAGGTTTTGTCTTAATGAGCATTTATAGGTCAACCTTTATCAGTACATACTCTGTACTTCCAAAAAGGACATGAGGCAGCAATGCTACTTATGCTTATCAGGTAGTAGAAATGTATTTTTAGGGCTAAGAGGCTGTGGATTTTGACTCAAATTCCATAATTTTGCTAGATATTAGATATGCTGCTTTCGTGACAAATAAAGAGTAGAAGTATAGTGGTGGAAATTGGTTTCCTGATGCCTTTTTCCCCATCAGAGTGCTACAAATGGAATAGAATCACAAACAGAATGATGGCAATATGGCAGAGAAGCACACATACCATATCCTATGTTCTCTTTTGCCATCTGTTAGGACTGGGTAAATCCTCCCAAGTACTGGGGTGCTAATATAATGAACCCCACAAGGAAACATAACTATGATGTATTATTAAAGGCAAATGGTGAGAGAACAGTAACAAATCTGAACAAAACATCAAGTATTTTCAATTAAGCAGAGCATATTAAATAATTAAAGTAATTATTAGGCAAATTGCTCATCCTGTTGCTTTTTTTAACTATTCCAAACTAGCTCTGAAATCCTAAATAATTTGTGCTTTCTTTTATTAATCTATTCCTACAGTTAAAAAATAAAATAAAAATGGAAAAAAATAAAAATGAAACTAGTTAATTTTTAACATATACAGTATTATTCAATGTTCCAAATTTGATTTTCTCCTTTGCTACATTCTGTGGTTTTAATAATAAATCCTTCACTTTTATTCCAACTGACTAACACATTCAGTCCAAGTACTTCATAGTGAAAGCAGATCCTACAGCTCTCATTATTATTTAATAGCTAATGTAAAACACATATTTTCTAGAGAACAAGCTTCGATTAACAAATGGGACTTTTTTGGTGCAGCGGTCAGAATGCAGTATTGCAGCCTAATTTGGCCGACTGCCAGGAGTTCCATCCTGACTGGGTCAAGTTTGACTCAGCCTTCCACCCTTCTGAGGTCGGTAAAATGAGGACCCAGATTGTTGGGGGCAAGATGCTGATATTGTAAACTGCTTAAAAAAGGCTATAAAGCATTGTGAAACAGTATAAAAATATAAGTGCTATTGCTACTCTTCCCAAAGATGTATATAGGATTGCACACTTTGAGTTTTCATTGAAAAACTCTTGCAGTATTGAATTGTAATTAAACCTTGTTACTGGATTATCATCTCTCCCATAGTTTTAATTAATGCATTAGGTGAGCAGCTTTTTGTAAAACACAAATGTTGTCACCATTACACCTGCTTTAGTCATTTCTCAATTTATATTATTACAATATAGTACTATTTCTGGCTGTGAATCTGTTCTGGAATCTCAGTATATTTGGAAACCTTTGTATACCATTAATTAATAGTTATTAATAAACCACCCCATTTGCTAACAGATTCTAGACAACTTACATTAAAACAACAAAATATCCTGTTAACAATAATCAGGCTCATAAACCTAAAAGCATCACATGACATTCCTGATTGTAATAATATATTACTGATTACTCATAGACCATGAAACAATACAACAACACAAAGAAGCAAGACTATAAAACAGATGTAAATTACTGAAGGGCACCTAAATATGTAACTCTATATTCTTGTGGTAAATGCAGTCTTTGTAAAGATTTCTACATTAAAAGAGGTAGATTTCAAGCTTTTTTTAATAAAGCATTATTTTGAAAAGAGTAAATCAGAATATACAGTTTTGGTGCACTGAGATGGTTAAATGAGGAGAAGGTTAGGAAACGTTAAAAAAACTCTCTGAAGGAAGGAACGATTGACCCTAACCATGATCCTCTTTGATTTTAATAAGAAAACTAGCAGCAAAATATGTTATGATTATGAAAACATAGGCAGCTGTTCTTGCCATTATTTCTATTTTGAAGTAGAGCTAATGTAAGAAATTTCAGTACTCTATTCTCTATGCTATAATAACATACACCTGAAACAATTATGGATTAATCCAGTATCCATAGTTCAAAGCTGTCATCATTAAAGAATGAGGCACTGAATTTATAATCTGTTTTTGTCTAAAGATCTGTAATTACACTGATTTTGTTTGTCTCTTGAATTATCAGATTTGTGGGTTGAAATTCATGGTTTAATTGTATCTTACTATTTTTGCTCAAATAAGTCATAATAAGTCACTGATAAAATAAATGAAACTTATCTGTTTTGGATGGTGTTTCAAGATGATTTCTAAAGCAATGATGCCATTCTGTTCATTTATGGCAGAACTGATTTCTATAGATTGGATTTTAATTATTTCTTTAGTTGTTTATTTGTGGCCAACATCCACATTTTTAAAAAAACACATAAAAATAAAGTAAGTTAAAAATTTATAGAACAAATAAACAACTAAGGTTTATAAATATATTCAAATAGTAGAATAATAAAATATTGATAAACAGTGAGGCAGTAGACTAATTTTTTTCTCAAATAAAAAATCAAACATAAAATAACATGCCATCTCTTTATTAGAATACAGAAGCAAGTGAATCCAATGAAAACTGGAAAGAAACTTCCAGATGAATTAGGAATTGATGCTTGAATTCCCACTACTTTTTTCTTCTGTCTTTTCTCAGCCTTTTGGGTTTCTTGTCTAGACAACTCCCTCCTCTCTAGAGGTGCCCAAATCTGATTTCCTTACTGACTTCTGACTGACTGCCTTTTTCCAGGTACAAAACTGGAAGAATTTAGTTAAAAAAATGAGAAGCAGAAAAAATAAGATCCATGGAAATGGAGGCCAAGGTAGCTATTAAGGGATGGATAAAGTAGCAGCTGGCAGACAGCTTGGAGTCAATAAGGAAACCAGAATTGGGGCCCTTTAGAAGGGAAGGAGAAGACAGTCAGAAAGACTACAGAAACCAGAAAGAAAATTAAGAGCCAGTTAAGATATAAAAAGTTGTGGATACAAGATAACCACCTGCACAAGGGAGAAAGGACTAGAGTAGTAGTTTTACCAGAAATCAATGACTATGAACAAGGAGAAAGAAGAGGAAAAGCTAAGTCTGTAAAGAGACAACCTAAAGAGATAAAGAGAATGAAAACCAAAACTTTAAAGCAATAGAGACAGACTACGTCTGGGTAAACAACGGGTAAAAGGAGAAAAATATGGGGCTTTCCTTTCTGCCACAGGTTGCCTGGCTGGGATTCTACTTCCGGTAACTGGAAAGGAGAGCAGAACATCTTGGAGGCTGTGAAGTTTTCAGCAACACAGCATGGAAATCACCAGATATCTGAGGAGCTGATCAGAGGACAAGCAGACCAGATTTAGATGAAGCAGTTTAAAGAAGGCTAATCCAGGTGGAGGGGTCCTGCAACCAGAACAGAGAATCTGCTACATGAGGATTTTACAGAATCAACTGTTGCTATGGGCTTTTTCCATAAGAGGCTGCTAGTAGCACTGGTTTGTAAAAATGCATACTGTGCTTTAAGGAGGTTCCTCTTCCTATACTGTAGTAAGTGTTGGCTCTGAGCAAACCTCCTTATAAGACCCAGGGAAAGGCACTCCAATACAGTCAGTGGTTTATTTATCATTTAAAGTTATATTTCTACTGCAGGATACTGCCTATGTATCTCTATAATTGTTATTCTAGTGCAAGAAGAAAAAGTGTCCTCTTGTCCAGAGCTGGGTTCCTACTAGTTCTATCTGGTTCTATAGAACCGGTAGTAACTTGGCAATGACATCACGGAGCCAGTCCTGTCGGTATCTCTGTGGGCACCACCATCTGCGCATGCGCAGAAGCTAGTTTTTGATTGCTGCATGCGTGTGTGTGCACGCACTTCACGTGCGCACATGCAGTGCGACCCTGAGCAAACCAGCAGAAAAAATATCCGGAACCCACCCCTGCTCTTGTCATAACTAAAGGTTTAATATTGTTCCAGTTAGTGCCTCGGGAGAGAGAGAGAAAATTACCCTTTATACCACTTCCTCCCCATTGGTTGGAAACTTGGCATTAAGTTTCTTTGAAGTGAATATGAGTTGGAAATCTCTGGAAAGCTAATTCCTTGAACTCAGAATAGTTTCTGTGTTAAAGCAGAAGCTGGAAATAATATTAAGAATCTTTTCATTGCTTCTTTATCACACTAATAACAAGACTTAGAACATTAAAAAAGGAGAATATCAGTTCCCAGGGTTCTTGTGAATTAAACTGTTGCTAGGATACAAAAACGAGTATTTCCTTTCAAACATGCCCAGTGTGGCTCTGCATATGGACCTCAATTAAGGCTGAACATCTATAAACATTCATTTGATATACTGTATAAGCTTATAATGGCGTCCATAATGCTTCATAAACATTCTTAATATGCTTCACAGAATATGCTGAAAGTTAATTTCTACTGTTATATCCATTCCAAACCACAACCAAACAGCCATTCTTCAAGCATATGGAACCTCTAACTTAGAGACTTAATAATAATTATCAGGGACAAGATCAACTACTGTCAAATATATCTGGATTTTCAAAGAAAATATACATCCATGGTCTTATTTACCAGATATGAATCATATCTAGGAATTTACTTTTTTGTTGTTCTTACTTATTTAGACATCCAAAGTAAAGGGAAACTGCACAAGTCAGCACACAGATAATTCTTCATTACAATATAACAAGTATACAACTCCATGATCTAGTAAATGTTTGCTGAGAAAAATACCTACTCTACTAGGAATCATGGATTCACATAAATCCACTTAATTCTCATGCCTACATTAGCAAGTAAATTTTTGTATTTGTTATTTGTTCCAGATGTTCAAAATAAACAAACAGGTGACAAAATACTTGAAAAATTAGAAGTTCATAGAGATAATAGCATAAATGGAAAAGCATCTGACTTTATGTATTTATTTAAAGTCCGATGCACCTATTATGCACTGCATGCTCAAAGTTAAGTAATGTTTCTCATTCTCTCAAAAAAATCCATGAAGGATTGGGGAACTGATCTTATTTTTTTGTTAATAAATATGTTAATGAAGTAAGGTTGAAGATTCCGTTCCACTTTTTTTTCTAACCTTTAAAAAGGTTTTCTTACACAAGACTTCCCTTCTCCTTTCCTTCTGTCCTGGAATGCTTACATGACATGTAACATTGTCATATGAATAATATAAGAAATCCTGGACTCTTGTATCTAATGCTTGTCTTGCTAAAGCTTTCCCTGAGTAAAACTCTCAACATCTGCTTCAAAAAATATTTGTGGTAAAATTATTTTACCTTCCTAATGCTTTCTGGCAGGTGTTTAATATATTTTTAACAAAACATTTTGACAGCTGAAGCATTGGGATTTACTGGCAACCTAGCAGGCTGTTGATGGATGGATGCTGAGTAGAAATTGAAAACATTTGACTTCAGAAAAAATCGCGGCTATAGCACTGACAGGACAAGAAATAGTTTATTGTCAGATGTTCTGGTTCAATGTAGGCCATACAGTATCAATGATTTGGAGAAAAAAAAACCAAGAGTTTAGAAACAAATAGAAAATAAAAGCCTACATCAGAGGTGTCAAACTGGTGGCCTGCTGCATCACACGCTGACCACACCCACCCCTGCTCCGCATAAGCAAAAAAAGTCACAATACGTCAGGTAACATTATGTGAAGCAATTGAGTTTGCACCCGTGGCCTTTATCACTGCCTTTTCATTACTTAAGTCCTTATGGGTATTGAAACACTACATTAGTGCACAACTGCATAACTATTGATTTAATAACATTCAGTGAAAAAAATGCCAAGGGGCTAGAATTTCATTTGTCCAAAATGCGTTGTCTTAGACTCTATAAATTTGGCGATTAGATAAGCCAACTGAGAGCAGTTGAAATAAGAGAGCATCCCAGGAAGTTCTTCGCCAATGTTACCTTAAATCTGAAGCTACTTTACACTTATTTAAAAAATGATTTCTGATTTCCCCATACAGTGCTCCCTGCTAAAGTAAAATAGTGAGATTATTCCAGCTACCAAATTATTCATTAAACACAGCTATATTCCATAGGATGGAAGGAACTTGAATTAATTAATGAGGTTTGGAGATAAAGGTATTTCTTTGAGGTCCTGGAACTTTTTTTTGTAATGTAATAGATATACCATAAATGGATTATTTTATAAATGAATAAAGATTTCTAATCTGTGGCCAAACCAAAATAAAGCATACAATGCAGTTATCTATGCCATAAATCTATTTAGTTTTATGATTCAGAAATTCCCACTGTAATGTTATCAAAGATCGCAGTGCATAGTCATACTGTATATTTATATATTCCCACACAAATCCTTGAAATCATCAGACAACTTTAGCCTAACATATTGCTGCCTTCCTTTTCAGTTTGTCTCTCAGAATACCGACTTTCCTTCAAATGAAATCTTTGACTGCCATTTCTAAAGTGTTTGGCTCATGAAAATGTAGAATTTTAATTAAAACATGATTCACCATAAGAACTTCAAATGTAGGACATCGAATATGTCTGTTGCTTTTCTCTCTTTTGTGAAGAACTAATTAGAGCTATTATGTTAAAAAGAATTTTTTTCCTGATTTTCTGCATGAATGTTACAAGTTTTTATTAACCCTCCAAAAAGCTGCACCAAAAAGCTGCCTTTAGCCTACTGAAACAGGCTATGATTTCAAAGCACAGAATAAAATGGGAACAAAGAGACTTTAAGGTTGCATCCCATTTTGTTTCTATGAAGATACCATGGAGCCAAATGAAGAATAGATTTTCAGCAGGAGTAGACATCAGTTTAGAATGTTTCTGAATAAATGCCTACATTCTTATTATGATTTCACTATGACAACTGTTTTACAGTCTTTTCACATAATCTACTAAATTTCCCCAAAGGATTTTCTATTACAGCTGCTTTATCAGCAGTTAGACTGTTTTATTGGTATGCATTAGTATGGTTTGTATTAGTATGGTTAGCAGATTTAGGCCATTATAATCTTACAGTATTAGTTTCATTATTACTATAAACATATTATGGTATCTATTTTTACTTTATTCTAATTTTGTTCTTTTTATTATTTGATATTATTATATTATTATTAAATTATTATTTTATTCTTTTAACTGATATCTACTTCTTGGTTCTTGATTAATTGTTGTTGTGGGTGTATTATAAATAAAATTTAATTTGTTTGTTAGTTTGTATTTATTGATTTGCAGCTTGACTTTTATCCCCCCAAAAACTTTTAGAAAAAGGAAACAAAAGAAGAATTCAATTGGTATGAAAAATTCACTTTTCATTATTGGTTTCCATAGAAAAACCTGAATTAGAGTAAGATTTGTTTAACTATTACTACAGTGCTTTCATTTCTTAAGACATAATTAATGTATTAGCATTTTCTAATATCTAAGGTTTAGAAAAAGCAAAGAAAAATTCTTAAGAAGACAATTTATCTTCCTTATCCTAAAAAATGAATTAGATCATTTAATTCTTGATCAGCCATAACAGTAGCTATAAAATTCAGTAAACTAGTCATGTCATAGCTCCTATTAAAATATCATTAAAGATCAACTGCCATATTTATTCAATATGTTTATGGACAATTTATGCACAACTTGGCTGGATTATGTGTTTAAGACTTCTGCATTTACTGGGTATATCTTTTTATTAAGGTGTATATTTCTTTTTGCTTTTTTTTCTAGTAGAGCAATTGAAGATGAAGTGAAGACCATAATTAACATTGGCCCATGGTCAACAAAATGGAAAATATACTTCACATTATGCATTTTGATACAAACATTACAAATTCTCGATTTCCATGTCAGAACATGAGGCCCTGAATCCAGTATGGATTGACCCATGGATTAAGATTAAAGAAAACCAAATTTATTCAATTTATGGTCACAGACCAAAACCCAAAAAGAAAAATGTTATTGTTGATTTTTAATCTGACTAAAGGAAAGTCTGGCTTTGGACAGCACTGGCTCAATGCCTACAGAAATGGCGATGAGCAGCACATCCTAAACATGGCTACCAGTAGTAAAGTAAAATAAGAGGTGGGTTCCTACCAGTTCGGACTGGTTCTACCGAGTAGGTAGTAGACCACTGGTGACATCACGGAGCCAGTTCTGCTCCGTGGGCGACGCTATCTCTTTTTTTGAATTTTTCCCCAGTTTATTTTCTCTGTGCATGTGCAGAAGCCAGGTTTCCAGTATTGCACATGCGTCACCATCTTGTTTTCGGCCTTTTTTTGTGCAATTTTTTGAGGTTTTTTTCTACTGCGCGCCCACATGGCACAGGAGGCAGCGAACCAGCAGTGAGGTAAGTTAGAACCCACCCCTGAATAAAACTTGTAGGCTCACCTTTTAAAAGAAGAGGAAAAAAACCCAAAGAACAGCTAGAATGTTATCTATTTCTTGCTGGATAAGAATTTGACTTCTGATCT
Organism: Pseudoxenodon macrops; assembly: GCA_032467955.1. Classification (NCBI taxonomy): domain Eukaryota; kingdom Metazoa; phylum Chordata; class Lepidosauria; order Squamata; family Pseudoxenodontidae; genus Pseudoxenodon; species Pseudoxenodon macrops. The sequence goes on from JANHFT010007344.1 coordinate 27,021, forward strand.
TAAAATAGGCAGCATTAGTGATCTAACTGTAAACATTTGTTATCAGGACATACTTCATGATGATCCAATTTTCCAATCCAATTTTATGTTAAACAAAAGCCAAAAATGCTGAAAATTGAGTAATTTTCAGTGCAGAAGAATGACTTTTGTGAGAAACTTGGAGCATCTGGTTAAATTCAAATTATAAAATCGTATTACAAATGAAGCTGTATGTCAGCTCCTGCATGCCTGGCATCCCAGGACTGCCATTCTCTCAGGGGAGGATGTGATGGGACCCCTCTGGGACACTACAACCGCCACCTGCCCTTCAGGACTGACGGAGCCATGGCGGCAATGATGGAGCCATGGCAGCAACAGCCAGGAAGCAGCGAGAGCAGCAAAAACAAATGAGGGGTGGCTCCGGCAGCTCCGGCTGTAATGATGAGAAGCGGCAATGGTGGCAGAAGAAGCTGGGAGGCAGCTGCCTGCACATAGGACAGTTCCAGGGTCACATGGGGGTGGGCTTGCATGCATGATAGGGTGGGGCTGCGGGAAACATTTAAAAGGTGATGGGGAGCACTGGGCGAATAGCCTTGACTAGATTTCATTGTGTTGCTTTGCATTCATTGATGATCAGTTCGTTCCAGAGCGGAAATTCAAACTCTATAAACCAGGACAGTGCTTGGTGGCATTTCTTTCCAACGTTCCAGAACCTGACGCTGAATATAATGTTGCAGCATCTAATCTGGATTAGTCACCAGGACTAGAGGTTTTATGTTCTGAGCTTTCAGATTTATGTTGGAGCCCATCCTCAGGGGGCTTCTCTCTAGCAGAGTGGCTCATACACTCTCCTAGAGAGACCTTCCTTGAGGATGGATTCCAGCACAAGTCTGAAAGCTTGGAAAACTAAATCTCTGGTCTGGGTAACTGACCCTGAATGGATCCTCATAAAAATATAGCTCAATTCAAATCAGAATCAGATTTTGTTCTAAATTGTAAGATTCTCTTAGTAGCTGCATATTACAGCTAACAAATTATTGTAGCATATTGACAGAAAATAAATTAGTAATAAAATTGTTAACTGTAACAAATACATGGAGTGTTTGATAACTTGTAATAGTTAATTATCACAGTGTTCTAATAAGTAAATAAAATTGCTAGGGAAAAGTAATACATTGACAAATAATACACATGATTCAATCATACACCCTTAAAGCTCTTTCATTGATTTCAGTGAGCTTCTGAAGGATTAGTTTTGGACAGATTATTTTCTTTGTTTCTGGATTAAAGCCTGCATGGTTTAAAATACAGCATTTTAAACACATGGCCAAAATGCTTTCTGATTCAAGTAAATCTTCTTTATACATGCAAAAGCAATAAATCCCATCATGTAAGAAATGAAATAAAAATATGTTAATCATAGGCAAAAAAAAGTTATCAGAACATGAAAAATCGAGAACAGAAGTAGATTAACGGACCAGTGTTATAATCTTGTGAATCATTTCATAAGTGTATAGTATATAGAAAAAGTAACTAAGGTCTTATATTTTGTCTGCTTATAATATTATATTGCTACACTATTACAATTGCAGCCATGAATTTACACTGAGATCGTAATCATAGAAATATCAGAGTTTAAATCAAAGTTATTTTCAAAGTCACAGCAAGATACATTTGTCTATTATGCGTAACTGAAAATCGCCTTTCTCTTACGTTTTTGTAGAATTGTTATTAAGAAAGTTCCTATTTCTCACATTTGAAGATTTGCCATCATGCCTATGATCTGATACCACTTATAATTTGATCATTTATTTTAGGCATTTTATCCTTCTGTTTTTTCTTCCATTGACCCAAGTTTTCATTTTAGTTCTCTCATAAGTCTCATCACTACATCTTTAATGAATCTTTTGTATATTTGTGACAGATGAGACTTAGACCAGAACTAAATCTAAAAAATATCCAAATTACACAGAAATTCGCTCTTCCTGAGACCATCATCCCTGTCCTAATACATTGTCTCCATGTATTTGTAACCATCTCTTGTATTCATAATCATGTTTATACATTTTATGTATTTCTGTAATCTTATATGTGCTTGACGAAATAAATAAATAAAATAAACTGAGGACATTAGACGTAATGAATTTTGAAAGCAGGGTTGAAAAGATAAAATCATGAAGCAATATCATCAGCGAGATGACTCTAAATAAAACTTAAAGAAGGTAAATGAATGTAAAGGGGGAAAAGGGGAGAGAAATGTAAAGGAAAAACAAATTCCAGAGTAATATTTCCTACTGATTTGATTAGAGAAGGCATCCTAGAAAGGAAGTTTTGTTACTATCCCTGCAGTTGGTTTTCTGCCTTTGAAGTTAGACCCAGACTGTTTTTGCATCATTCAGAAACGTGTACAATTTATCAGAATAAATTGGTATGAAATGAAATATATATTTGTGATATCATTGCATTCAATATCTCACAAAGTTTGAATGAAACAAGAGAATTGGATTCAATTCATCTTTATAACAACTGGAGTCAAATTGCAAAGAGAAGTAAGTGAATTTAGGTATGCCTTCAATCACCTTTTTTTACCCTAGTGCAATCTCTTCACTTTTCCTTCTATATATTCATTATTTCATTATTTCCAGTATTATCAACTATTTTTAACATTCAGACATCTCACAATTTAATTTCTTCCCTTTTGTATTTGTATCAAAATATCACACACAGGCATTTTAGAAGCACAAGTTGCATTGTATCATAAGAATGTATGTGTTGCCAATTGACCTTCTCTACAGATACCTATAGGTTTAAATAATGATGCTCATATTGACTCTGAATGAAGGAACATTCAGTAGTTATGGGATTTCCAGATGTCCAAAAGGTCCCTTAATATTCATTCAGATGTAAATCATCATTCTGAATTTTCTCTTATGTTCTTTTCTTCTCACCATTTTTTCCTTCACCACAAACATTTCAGGAAGGTAGGTCTGGAAGAGATTGACTAATCCAAAGTAATTCATTCGATTTCAGAGTAGAGTAGACATGAATCTGGGTCTCAATGATCCTGGTGCAACATTTTCACCATTACACTATACTGGTGCTTGAGCTGAATTCAGTGGTGGGATTCAGCCAGTTCGCACCACTTCAGGAGAACCAGTTGGTAACTTTCTGAGCAGTTTGGTGAACTGGCTGTTGGAACAAATCATTAAGGCAGAGAACCGGTTATTAAATTATTTGAATCCCACCACTGGCTGAATCTAGCTGCAGTAAATCCTCCAAGAAGCTTTTGTGGGTAAGAGGGCTATAATCCATGTCTCTGTTTTGCGGGTAAGAAGACCATAATCCATGTCTCCATTTTCTTTACTATCATAGTCCAGGTTCTCCAAACTGCCCCATACCAATCAGCAGGATGGCAAATATAATAACATTTATAGCATTGAGTAGAGATAAGAAAACTTCAGAGCAAATAAACATTTTTTCCTGGTTGCTCCACTTCTAGTCCAGATCCCATAAACTGAATACCCAAGAAGAGTCTTTGGAATGATAAATCTTTGCAGTTGGGATGATAGATTATAAATTAAGCCATTATTTTGCAGGAGTTATTTTTCAATGGTTCCTTAGTATTACGCTAAGGATAATTTTCCAATAGTGCCTCAGTTTTGTTATATGTTGCTTTTATAATTTAGATGTAATTAAAAAGTGGCTATACATTTGGTTGTATTTGGAGCCGTCCAAGACTTTTTGAACTCTGATCTAAGCTTTTCAACTAATCTACTAACAAGAACAAAAGGGCAGTACTTTCATATAAGCAAAACAACACAGACCAAGTGAATTATACAACTCTGCCTTCCAAAAACTCCCCTCTCACTCCCTGCAACTCTCTTCCTCTATTACTGAGCTCCTAAGTTAGCTGGCTCAATATGCCTGATTATTGTATGTGGCTGTAGCTTACCAAAGTACTATTGTTTTTTAAGTGAGGTATTTGATCTCACTAAAAGCCTTGTTTCCACATCAAAAGTCCAACAGGAGTCCTCAGATGCTTCATTTGAATGACTGCTCCAAAAAATGGTCAACTCTTTTGATAAGAGACAGCGTGATGATTTTGCTTGATGCAGAGAATAAAAGGGGCAAACCCTAAAATGCAATATATCTCCAAAGCTCCTGGATTCAATTAAGCAGCATAGAAGTTTAGTGCACTCTTCCATTCTTCCTTCTAGTCAAGCCAATTGACTAGAAACCAAGCTCTGTAGATAAAAAGACTGTTCTGGTTAACTGCTTTTACAATACATTTCTCCTAAACTTGCTTACTCACAACATCAATGTATATAAATAAGTAAAACTACACTGTGATTGTGAGCTTTTAAATAACTAATAAAAATGTTTTTATGTACTCAGCATGACTATCACTTTATTCTTTGGGTCAAGGGGAAAAATTAGGCTGCAGCAGAGCCTCAGTCTAATGAATAATTTCTTTATTTCATCTGTTTGCGTCCCTGTAACAGGCAGAGCAATAACCCACACTATAAACAAAATTGACTGCATTACATTTTTAATTTTTTCATAATTTTGAGCATGTTTTCCACATGTTTTTTCTAGCATATGTTTTCATACATTCAAGCATAGGTGACTTTAAAATGGAAAATCTTCTTAAAGATAATGATAATTAATACAGGGGATGGAAACAACCTTTATACATGCTTTACTTAATAAATTAATTGCAAATAATATTTAGGGAGAAAAAAGAAGTATGTTACTTGTTACTTTGGAGAAGATCCGACAGATAATTCAGAAATACCACTGAGGGAAGAACTTGGCTGAAAGGATAATTTCCATTTTCTCACTAGATAATTGTGCAGTTCTTGGGTGAAACAACGTTTAGCAGATTGTTAACTATGATTCACAGACTTTCTTTCTCAAAAGAGGGCAATCTCAGTACAGCCATTCACTACAGTTCTTTTTCATTAAGCTCTTTGAAAAGATATAACTGGTCAGATTGACAGATGAACATTTAAGGAAAATATATTTTCACACTAAAAATGTCAGTAGCACAATCTGGTGAACCATAGTTGTCCCACTCTTGCCCACCAAGCAGCTGTTCATCGTGGTTAGCATTATCATTTGTATGCCACACACGCCCCATATCTTCATTCCTAGCCTTCAGTTCTCTTGATACTGGGGGTACCTAAAAAAATAGAATTCAGCATGCAGCACGTAGACACAAGAGACTCTTTATTCTTGTTCTCAATCTGAGCTGTCTTCCTTCACCTTTCCTGGTTGGTTGCTATAGATTCTACTAATGAAACCTATTGTCAGCCTTCTAAGGTAGTCCAGACATGAAACACACCCCAAAATACTAGGTTTATCTTTTTACAGATTAACAGAGTTGGAAGGGACCTTATAGGTCATCTAGTCCAACCCCCCTCTCAAGCAGGAGATCCTACACCATCATTTCTGACAAATGGCAGTCCAATCTCTTTTTGAAAGTCTCAATTAATGAAGTTCCCACAATTTCCGAAGGCAAGCTGATCCATTGGTTGATTGTTCTCACTGTCAGAAAGTTTCTTCTTATTTCCAGGTTGAATCTCTCCTTGATCAGTTTCCAATCATTATTCCTTGTCTGGCCTTCAGGTGTTTTGGAAAATAGCTTGACCCCCTCCTCTATGTGGCAGCCTTAATTTTAAAGTTACATTAAAAAAATCTTAAAAATCTGAAAGTACATCTCTCATGCCTTGCACTTATAGTCCGAGAAACTCTCTCTCTCTCTCTCTCTCTCTCTCTCTCTCT
>JANHFT010007345.1:5570-18838 GCA_032467955.1 Pseudoxenodon macrops
GTAAAAGCATGCCCACCCAGTCACCTGACCTACAAGCCACGCCCACAAAATAAGCCACACCCACAGAACCGGTAGGGGAAATTTTTAGATTTTACCCCTGGTCATAATATTTGTAATTTTCCCACTGCAGAAAATGTCTTAATTTTTAAAAAATACGGTGCAGATGTAGCTTTGATTTAGCATGACTTAAAGAGCATATGTTATTTTATAGACAGAATGTGTTCTGAATGACTTACATCGCTAGCAAGTTCATTGGCTCTTTTAGCAATCTGATAAGCTGGTGTTATCATAGCAGGGAAGCTTCCTTTCCCTCTTTGTTGTTCATACTCTTCTGGGTATTTAAACTGAAAAAAGTCAAGAACGTGTAAAGCTAAAGCAATAGAGTTCATAAAATTCAGTTCATGGCCTAGCTCAATATACAAAACAATACATATAATACAATACATACATAGTGACTGAGGTAAACTTAAACAAGTCACTTAATTATTTTACATTTATCAATCTAACTATTGAAAGATAAGTAAGAAATAGTAAGAAGACCCACATATATAATTTTTCTTTATACTTACATCACTCATGAACTGGCCCTCAACTGTTTCATGAAGTATTTCTGGAGTATCCATAACACTGCTGAATTTGGAAACATGTTCTTTTTGTCCCTGTTTGTATTCCACCTAGGGATGGAAAGAACACATTTCTTGAAAATAAATAAAGGGGAAAAAATCTATTTCTTGCTGCTAAAAAGAAAAAGGCAGAAATATCTAGTGGGTTTTCATTTGGTTTCAGTTTCTGCAAAGTTTTATATTTTGGACTGAAGTGATTTATTCAACTTCTATACTATACCTATATGGTCTGCTTATACTTGGTTTGATTTAGGTCAAAGTATATGCCCTTTCTTTTATTTATATTTTTACTTTTTATTTTTTTAGAACCTCTTACTTTATTTATTTATTCTGAAAATTACCATGGATGAGTATAAGATTTTATTATACACCAGTGGTACTTATGGACTAATTAAAAAGATTGAAAGCACTGGTTTTTGTTTTGTTTATATAACAGTAATGTCTACACCTATTGCTATTCATTAATACATTAACTTGGAATCCTGTCTTTTTGCTAAATAAATTGAAATAAATCAGAACTAATTACTTTCTCATGGTAAATCTTTAAATTGATACAGATTAGAGTTTAAGTTATCATCAGATTTCTTTATCTTGACACAATATTTTTATGAGTTATTCTCAACTGTTAAAATTGAGTTTATTGGTTGTTTAGACATACAAGAAAAAAGTTCAGAATCAGAACAATCTAAATCAGAAGCAGAATTCAGTTTCTCTTTGGGTTTTCTATCATTATAAGACTCTACCATATTTGTGTGTGTGTGTGTGTGTAATTCACTCTCAGTATCTGTGCTTTGTGTTGCAATCAACAAATGTGCATGTGAGTAAAATACTGGACCACAACAAATGTGATCTGTTTCCCTATGAAAATGAAGTAATCAGAATTTTAAAATAGCATCTAAATTTCTGTTTTTTACAAAAATTTAACTAGGCCTCTCAGTATTATTACTTTAGTTGGACTCAATATCAATTTATTTATTTATTTTTTAAGTCATCCCAGTCCAAAAGATCTTTGGTAGCTAAACAGAATTTAAAAACAACAGTATTATATGACCAAAAAAAGTCCATAAAATAGCAAGTGTTAGGGGACCAAAACCATCCTTCCGTATCCTTAGCAACTCTTAAGGCATAACCAAGGCCTGAGGGAAAAGCCTCAAGGGTTTCAAACAATATTTAATGACAAGTAAAGTTGGCGCTACACAGATTTCTAGGTGATATTATTCCATAAGACAGGTGAATATGAAGTGCCATCTTGTTTTGATGAAAGGATGTTGAACTTACGTTCGCTGGCCTTATTTGTCAAACCATTATGCTGATTTTATTCTCTACAGGCCAATTAATTGCCAATGATGTTCATTTTAAAACACGGACATGACAATGGATACATAAATATAAATATATGGTATAGCAAAAGTCTGATAATATTAAGGGAGGGAAATCCTTCAAAACTCTATGGAAATTATGAAAAGTTTATGGGATGGAAATTATAACATTACCTAGTTTTTAAACAATGGTAATTTTAAATATTTTGATCCTCAATTGTTAAAAACATTTTGGTTTTTGTTCATATCACAAAATAAATGCATTTATTAATCAAAATGCTATATTAGTTTATTTGTTTTGTTTATTTATTAGAAAAAATTATATAGTCATCCATTTCATGGGAAGTGACTCTTGGCAGCATATAACAACTAGAGATTGCATAAACACATGGGTGGCCAAAGAGTAAATATACACACATACTTACACACAATTTTATAAGCATTGGCTTTAATCCTTAAAGAATTTCCAACCGCTATCATCCTAGCACAATCTATTGCCTAAATTTGATAAATAAATAAATAAATAAAATCCCACTGCTCTGTCCTTAAATGCATTCCCAGAAACTCACATCACTGGATAGCTCTGTGGCCTTCTTGGCAATCTGATACGATGGAGTCATAGAAATTGGAAAGTTTCCTTTTCGGTTTTGCTGCTCATATTTCTGGTTATTCTTCAGCTAGACAAAAAGATATGTATTCATTTACACTTGGCCATGAAATTATTTCCTCTAATGTTGATTTATTGGCATCTCAGTTTGCACTGGGTTAGAAATCAGAAGACTATGAATTCTACTTTTAATCTTGCCTTTGGATTGGTTACCCTCTTATTCTTAGGAAGGATGTAAAACCATTTCTGAGAATGTTTCCAAGAAAATCCCTTCATGATATATCCAGTTGTAGAGAGTTAAGGCTGACTTGAATGCATAGACACAAATCCTCATTATAACAAATTGTTCTACTTACCTTCTTCACAGGTTCGGAATCGCACCAGAAGTCCTCCTTGGTTAAAATAGTTGCACATGCGCAAGAGGCTTTCTGCATGCGGAGAGGGTTATTTTTGATTAAATTTCTCTCCGGTAGACAGATGTCAAGCCAGAGGACCAGTTTGGCGAGCAGGGGAAAATTCCCGCTACCGGTTCTAGTGAACCGGTCCAAACCGGCAGGAACCGATCTCTGATTTGTATATATGTTTGCACTTTGCCCTTGTTGGGCTAATCAATGTACCTGCATAGCTGCACTTCTTTTTCACTCTGTATATATGGCATGACAGTCTAATGGAGTAGGTGTATATGTATTCCCTATATGTGATTCTCGTGGTTTCCCCTTGTGTTACATTGAGGTGTTTTTGTTGTATGTATGTACTGGGGAGCATATGGTGAATATAAACTGGTCTAGGGCAATGATAGTGAACCTTTTTCTTCTTGTGTGCCAAAAATGGCAGGCGCGCATGCTAGCGTGCACACACATGCCTACATCCCCCCACGTACACTGCACTGAGCATGTGCATATCCTCCCATGTGCCTCCTGATTGGACCATTTTTCGCTCTCCAGAGGTTTCAGGAGGCTTCCCTGAAACCTCCAGAGGGAGATAAGCGGCCCAACGGGACTTCTGATTTACCCATTGAGCCATTTTTCATCCTCCGGAGGATTCAGGGAAGCCTCTTGAAGTCTCCGGAGGACGAAAAACTTCCGGTTTGCCCGTTGGGGCATTTTTCGCCTTCTGGCAGTTTCCCTGAATAGACAAGAAATTATTTCTTAAGAACAGAAAAACAGTCACTGAGTTTTAAATAATTCCTTCTCTATCAGTTCCATATCCCCTTCATACATTGTTGGCAATGTATAGGTAATTCCCAAATATTTTTTAAAAAGGGAATACAGTCTGTGAAGGCTGTATGTGACAGGAATAAAAAGGACAGCATTTTATTTCCATATATTTCCTTAAGCCAGTTAGCTGAGGAACTAAGCCTTCATGAGAAATAATATTTGTTTTACAGATCAATGTCATAAAGTAGTAATTTACTTACATCACTAAGATTTTTCTGTGTTTGTGCTATCTTGATCATTTCCCACTGTGGGACAGTTTCTCTATACCAGGATTTGCTTTCATTATATACATCATGGTAGGTTTTCTAAAAAGAATAGATGTATAATAAGAAATTAGTAAAAAGATTATATCTATTTTTATTAAGTTTCCAAAAATGAATTGATTCTCTAAGTAGTATTTATAAATGGAAGACACATATCTATTTTATGCATTTACATCAATTTTACACTGGTCTTATTGCTTTTGCATAGGAACTGAAAATGACATTTCCTCTTTTCTTCTGTTTTCTCACACTGAAAATGAAGAGTGAATTACATAGAACTGTTTCTTAATTCAGTTCCAGAACATTTCAGTAAGCTCTATATAGACTAGAAACCAATAAAGTAACATCCTAATCTCCTCTGTCCAGTACATCTGCCAGAATTACAATATTATGTAATTGAAAGGCAGTTTCATATTTTGTTTTTGATACTCATGAATCTAACTATGGCGTCTCACTTTAAAAATTCAGTTACCATTTTTTTTCTTTACAAAAGATATTTGCCAAACCTGAGCATAGTTTGCTCAAATATCTCTATGTTATGCATTTGCAAAATCAAATATAAATTAAGCATGTGGCTTAAATTCACATAAGCACATAATCAAAAAAGATGGCTGGATGTTGGTGATATTGTGTATTGCAATATCACTGCCATTGTCCTGCAAGTAAAAATCATTTTGAGTTTCATCTTACCTCTCAGTTACTTTTGATATATGATGGAATTAACTTTTTTCTTTCTATTTATTTATAAATAAAATTATAAATATCTAACCAAAACAGCTGAAGATGAATGTGAAATAAACATGAAATTCTGTATGTCTTTACTTAGAAGTAAATGCTTTGCTTGCAGCCAGAATTGTATAAAGCTACCATTCTAAGCTTTGCATGAATCTTCAGATCAGGCCACCAGTAATTGAGACATGGTCATATATGGCTCTTAATTCAGAGAACCAAATGAGGGTTGGATAAAAGTTAAGGTATATCAATGGTGCAAGTTAAGAACTGTTACAAACTCATGCTAAGAGCCAAATAAAAATTAATTAATTAATTAATTAAACATAAAAGCTAATTAAATGTTTTTAATATACATGCACACTGTGTAAAACTATACAGATTACATGTTGTTAAATGGCAGTCCCCTGTTCGCAAGCCTTGTTGTGCCATATCATGATAGGTAAGAGAAAGGGATTATTCCTGGGAGGAATGGTTGCAAATATTGTATATGCATACAGAAGAGTCACCCAAGATTGGAAAGTAATTTTAGCTTGCCAACAAAAGCAAGGTGCTGCCTATATCAGGTAGATTAATAGAAGACCATACTGTAAAATAATGATCAGTAACAATAGCAAAGGTAACATCCATACTGGCACATGGTAAACCACTCAGTTTCATATCAAGAAACCACATGTATAGACAACATAAAGAAAGAAAAATATGCCACCTTCGGTATGACCTCAGCATAGTTCATAAAATTATCTGCTACAATGTCCTACCTGTCAATGACTACTTCAGCTTCAACCATAACAATACATGAGTACACAATAGATACAAACTTAAAGTAAACTGTTCCAAACTCGATTGCAGAAAATACAACTTCAGCAAGAGTGATCAGTGCCTGGAATGCACTACCTCACTCTGTGATTTCATCCCAAAAACCCCAAAAGTTTAACCTTAGACTGTTTACTGTTGACCTCACCCCATTCCTACGGTAAGAAGTCTGTAAGGGGCATGCATAAGCCTCCCAGCATGCCTACTGTCCCTGTCCTAATGTTCCCTTTCATTCGTATTCATTTCATGGACTCAAATTATGTTTATATATACATGTTATCTAATATGTGCTTGACAACAATAAATAAATAAATAAATAAATAACAATATAGTGCCAAGCAATGGACTCTTTGGATAAAACAAAGAAGAGCAAGGCAGCTTCTTACTCAAGGCACAAATAACCAAGCGTTATCGTATTTTGAGAACATTATGCAAAGACCCATCTCTCTTGAGAAGTCCATAATGCTGGAAAATATGGAAAAAAATGGCATGCTAGAAACTCAATTATAGTAATAAAGGATGTGCCACTGGGAAACCTGAACAGCCAGGTTTCTGATTTAACTATCTGGTGGCTCAATCAATCAAACAGCACAAGAAAACTGTGAAGAGCTAAAGATTAGTATATTAAGTCTTGATGACTTAACAGTTTTTTACCTGACTTATTTGTTGCATTTTCTGCGTGGCTTCCATGTCTCTAGATTTTACATCCCAGTGAAAAACAGACTTCAATTTCTCACCCTCATCTCTATATTTAACCTGCATAAACATTCAGATTCAATTGTAATGAATAAAAAAGGAATTGTATTAAATAAATAACTATAAAGCAACTATAAATTATCTTAGTGTAATAGAACTTGGATTTTCAACTTCTTCCATTTAGATTGTGTATTTCAAAGATATATTAATCAGAAAGCACAGGTTTTAAGGTTTTTTTTTATAGAAAAGATGATGTATAAGACAGTGCAAATTATATTTAATATAATTTAGTTATTTTATTTAAAAGCTAACACTTCATAATTTGGAAATGTACATAAAACAACTGATTATTATCAACTGATAATAGGACCCAATTTGCCAAGTAGGGTACTCAATATTGCATCAGGCCAGATTCCATTCTCTTCTTCCCAATGTCTCCTAGCATATAATATTTGCATTTGATCCAAGATATTATATATGTTCCACTATTTATCCATTTCAATGCCTAAGCTACAATATGATTTGAGATTTGGTGCCAAAGATTTTCAGGCTAGAGGTTCTGGGGAACTGCAATATGCATGCCAAAGCTGTTCTATTTGATATTTTTAAAAATCATTGATACCATGATCTGCAGAAATCTCTTTAAGAATCATTTGATGAACACATGTAGCAGATTGTATCCTAGATGTGATTTACTATTATAAATGCATATCCAGAAGAACTGATTTTTTACACTTTTTATCCTATCAAATTTGGAATTTTTTATATCGTCAGCAGTGATTTCCATAACAACATATTGTTCATTTGCATTAAGTACATTCTAAATAACAGAATTGGAAGGGACAGTTGGAAGGGACTTGTAGGTCATCTTCTAATCCAACCGTCTGTTCAAGCAGAAGACCCAATACCATTCTAACATGTTTGCATGTGAATTCCAATTCCAAGCGTCTAGAACAAGTTTTGACAACCACCACTGCATTCAATCCTTGCTTATCTTGGTGTCTTTGGCCTTATAAGAAAGGAAGAGGTAGTTAAGTTCTCAAGATCATTAATTTTGCACTTTGAAATAAGTAGTTTTCAGGCTTTCCTTGGAAAATATTACACTGTATTGTCAAGTAGTAGATAACTATAGACTGCAAAATCTTTTCCTTGAGTAAAATGTTGGAATGTGTAGCTGTCTATCAACTCTGCACATTGTACATGAAATTAAGTTGATCTTCTTTAATTAGTCTTTCTAGGTTTTTTGAGGCAAAAAATGCTGCTGTTATTTCTTTGGAACTTCTCAGCAGCTATGACAGAATCCTTCCAAACTGAATAAGTTTGATGCTTACCAAAATAAATCTTTCATTTAAAAAATGAAATTGTAAGAAACAGCTCTGATAAACTGCCTTTGAATTTTCTCTGAAGCTTCATTTTTGACTATATAGAGCAGGATGTCTTCTATATGGCAAAAGGAAAAGTAATCTCTGATTTTTATAGCACTCAATTTACTGGAAGTAACAAGATCTCCTATCATGACCTTCAAACGCAAATAGATATTGCTTTTGATCCCTGACTCATTCCTGGCCAGATATCTCATGATCTGTTTAAAAGAAATATAATTGTTGTTCTTGTAGGTTTTATGAAGGGATAATTCAGAAATGTAATTTTGATTTTTTTTCTTCAATATATATAAGAAATTTCAAGAAATCATCTGAGAAAACAATATAGTATGAGTGTCATAAAACTGTAAAACAATGCCCATACTTCAAATGAAATAGAACCATAAAATACATATTCATATCATACATATTACATCTGCAAACGTACTCAGGAACAAGTACAATGAACAGGAAGAATTTATATCACAGCAAACATATATTGGATTGTAGGAGATACAGTATTTCCTGTTTCAATAGTGAAAACTCATAGGCAGTACAAAAATAACCAAAGCCAGAAATTTAGGAAAGCTGGAACTGGTAGCACAGTAATATTTATTAAAAGTATTTGGACATATTTCAAAAGACTTTTTTTGACTGAATAGGGAAATGGTATCTAGCAACCTCTATAACATTTTACCAGGTTTCGCCATTGCAACTATGAAAAACTCATTTGACTTTATATTTCTGCTTAAAATAAAATATCTCAGGGTCAATGTCAAATTCAACAGAAAAATAATAATTCATTTTTTAAGCTAGCTACCAGTAGCAACTTGGAGAAATAGAACAAATATATATATTAGTGGAAGGAGTAAAACTGTTGTTTCTATAGTTACCTTTAAAAAATCTAACATTACAATGTGATATAAAGCACATCTTACCTCACTTATTGCTTCAGATTGCTTTTTCACATTCATATTTATTGGTGTCTCAAAAATACTTGTGAATGTATTGTTTCTGGGGTTATGTCTATGAAAGAAAACAGGTACAATTTTAGAAAATTATTATCAATAATTTCTAAAAGAATAGTATTCTTTTAAATAGAGATACTCATATTATCACATGACATGTATTTGATCACTGAACAAATTCTATCTTGAAAAACTGGGGAGGGTTTGTTGTTTATCATTTAACTTTGGCAATAATTTATACATTGTTATGTATAATTATAAATGTAAAAAATGTAATTATTATGTTTCAGGCACTGAATATTTAACTTTTTTAATACATTTAATATGTCCCGAAGCATAAGGAGCGCTATTATCTTCCCACTGAAGTGGTGCATAACAGCACCCCATGATGTCATGCTGGCCCTAGATATGACCACGGAAATTTCTTCAGACAATACTAGATCAATGACCTTGAAACAGAGATGAGCATCACCTCCTATAGTGGGCAACGATTAGCAGAATAAAATCTGCAGGGACTCCTTTTTTACCTTTTATTGAAGCATAAAGGAAATTACTCATTTGATATTATTAGGGAAATCCAACACTGTATGTCTCTGCTCTTAATCAAGATATTGGGCCTTTCTCACTACTGAGTTAAAGTATCATCTAGACATCCTTTGGTTATCATGAAACTAAAATAGCACAAAAATGTGCTAGCTTTGCTACTAGTCTCTATCCTGTTTATATTGCATCTCATCTGAGTCACTGCTAAATGGCGTTCTAATTTGTGAGAATGCCACTGATTGTAGACCAGGGAATTATTTTTATATTCTGACTTTGCCGACATCCTTTTTCCGTGTGCCATCATACAACATGTCCTCTTATGATGGCACTATTGCACTGTGACTAAGGTTGAGGTCAGAAGCTAAGGACCTCAGATCAGGCTAAGCTATTACAATAACTATTCTCAGGTGTCAACTATTTGGCTGCCAACTCATTGCAATGTAAAGAGAAGAGAACAAGACATAGGATTTTAATTGGGGATTCTTCTCCTCTTCTTTCCCTTATATCAGAGAATCTGTCTTGTTTTTTTGTGACAGTCAAGGACCTAGCTATGATAATATATTCCTAGTGGTTTTCTAATGTCTATATTAAGAGTATACTATCAAGGCTAAATCTTTAAATCTCTGCCTATGAGCTTTCTAATTCAATTAGTCTCGATGGTGCCTGATGTGCAGAGTGAATGGGTTTATGACTCTGCCTAACTTCTCTAACCTGGTTTGTTTTTCCATCCTGTTTGGTGTTTTCTCAAATTAAATTAATGAAATATCTCCCTCTGAGAGTCCTTCAGTGCAAGACTGATCATACGGGCCAATAAGAAAGTAAAGTCAGGAAAGCAGAATTGTGCCAGTTCTGAGGAACTTATTAAAAAAGGGAACAGAAAATACTCAATTCTGAGGAACTTATTAAAAAAGGGAACAGAAAATACTCATTGGAACTGCTGGTTTTTAGAGTGAAAAATGCTAACAACAGCAATAACAATGTGACACATTACAGGCATCTATGACTAGACATGAAACTTTGAAAGTTATGCATGTGAACTTTCAAAAATATTTACTAGTGAGCTTGAATTTAAATATAAAACGTGCACAATATTGCATCATTCTCAAGCATTATTACGTCTCATTAATTGCACTCTAACGGCAAGTAACTCTAGGCAGTTATCTTCCCAGAGACTATATTAATAGCTACAACAGGAATAGACAATGTGATTTGGCCAACTGAAGAGTCTCAAATCAGGCCTACTAACACAAAGGTAGTAGGCCACTTAGTAATGTCATTTAGAATCATTCTAATACTTCCAAATTAAATAATCCCTTAGAATTGGAGGTGATTTATAATGAGATCATAGCACTAGAAGTATTAACCTTTTTTCTTTGATAGAATAGAAATTTAAAATCTGAAAAGTCATATGTTGCTAATAACTGCTCTAAATTAAGGAAACATATTTTTTCTGGGCTAAGATACACAGTCCAATGAGTCTTCAAATAGAATAGAACTGCACCGCAAAACAAAATGGGTAAATTCAAAGAGAAAAATAAATCTAATTTTGACTTTATTTCAATCCCATTTAGATTTAAACTAAACTAGGCATAGGTAATATAATTATCTTCCAGATATGCATGGAATTATTTTTCTCTTTTATTAGAAAGAACTTTCAGGTAAAAGTGTCTACGACAGAAGTCCTCAAACCTTTTAAACAGGAGGCCAATTCACAGTCCCTCAGACTGGTGGGTGGGTGGGCATGGCCAATTTAACAATCCATTAAATAATGCACACAAATTAAAGTTTAATTTGTTTTGGTCCTGGGGGTGTTTTATTTGCCTTTGTTTCCATGTTGCTCTTTTGGTTGACTTTTCTTTTTACTAGATCATTTTTTCAATTATTTAAGAGTCTAGTGGTCCACTTCCCCATTCTGCTCTGAAACTTCAGATAGAGGCACACAACTTGGGGTTTCAGGTTGTGTGCTTATATCTTTTATAAGTTTGGATCTTTTAAAGCATACATATTTTGGTCTTTAATGTAATAGCTAATTATAATTCTGCTGAACTAAAACTCTTGTCATTATCTTTTGAGCAGCCTGGTTGGTAAATCTGTGAGTTGTAACTCAACACATCTGGAGATTAGAAGGTGGGAGAAACCAGAACAGCCTGGCACTAAGTAAACAGTTACTGAATACGCCCTGTATATAAATTTAATCAGGCATTTTGTTTTCTTTCTTAGTCTTTTAAATTTTCATCTCTTCAACCGTACTTTTAAACAGAACTTAGTTTTAATGCATAATATACTGTATTTAATATTTTAAATGCTATGAATAGGTTTTGTTTATTCCACAATACGGATCCACTTTATTGTCTGACTACACCAGTAATAGCTGAAAATCATCTGAGGAAATTTTCAATGGTATCTGAATTTATAAAATATTATAAAACAAAATTGACACTTGACAATACTTACACTTGACAATATGGCCTTTTCTGGTGGCTAACAAAATTATTTACAGTTAGCATCATCTTGCAAACCTCACAGTGAAAACAGGCTTTATGCCATGTCTAGAAAAGCAGATAGAAATATGGTGAAAGTTATTTGTTTTACATTTTCTAAATCTAGTTTAAAATTTTATAACTATTTTTTCCTGATAGTCTAACAATCAAACATACATGAGGTATGTTGTAAATCCATTTCTCCTTTAGAATCTTTTTAAAAAATGAATCAGTGCAAGAAATTTAGCTAATGTTCAATTCTAAGTTGACCATCCAATACGTAGTTATATTGATTAATATACTTTAGGATAAGTATATTTGATTTATTTGAACAAAAGTTGCTGAAATCATTTCTTCAAGATAGACAAATAGTATCAGAATGTTTATAATAATGGCAGATAGTAATTAACCACTAACCTGATCAATACAATTAATCTTCTCAGCAGGATAGACCCCATAGCCACACCTGGCACAAGATTGAATATTCATATTGAAATTATATATAAAATAAATAAATTCTGAGGGTCCAGTAATATACAAAAATGCCTTGTTTCCTAAGAAAGATACGCCAGCCTGTTTATGCTGTGCTTCTGAGTTGCACTCAGCTGTTGTCTGGTTTTTAAAGCTGTCACTTACTAAGAGGGGTTATTTTGGCAACTGTGTTAAGAGTTCATAGAGGGAAAGAGATGCAAGAATTCAATGAAGCCTTTCTCTAAATAGATGAGTGAAGTCAGAGAGAAGCATCATGGTCATATGAAAATGAAGGCTATCTAATTGGTAATATATAAAGTAGGGAGTTCAATGTTCATTTGTCAGAGTCCTAGGTTTGCCTTCTAAATATATTTCAGATCGTCTTCAAATTATTATGTATTCACTAAGAGTCTATTAAGGAAAGCACAAAAGGCCAAAGCGTTTTCAGAGTAGAGACTGATTCCCAAGCTTTCTTTCTTATCTTGGCCTCTGTCCTATGCAGGTGGGGGGGAAATCAACATCACCAATTGTTTTTCATAAAGTACAGGATGGGATTGGGAATTCCAGAAGTGCCTGAAAGAAAGATTTAACTACCTTTCAAGTTGACTTATTGAATGTCTATTTGTCCTCAGGAATACAGTTAGCCCTCAACTTATGACCACAATTGAGCCCAAAATTACTGTTGCTAAGCAAGACATTTCTTAAGTGAATTTTGCTTCATTTTACAACTTTTCTTGCCACCTGTTAACTGCAGTTAATGACACGGTTATTAAGTGATCCTCGTTTTCCCACTGATTTCTTTATCAGGTCTCAAAAGGTGATCACATAATCCAGGACACTGCAATCATTATAAATATTTTTTTTATTTTGTCAAGCATATATAAGATTACAGAAAAAGTATAAACATGACTGTGAATACATGAAATGTATACAGATGGTTATGAATACATGAGATGGTTATGAATACATGGGGACATTAGGACAGGGATGGTAGGCACATTGGTGCGCTTCTGCACGCACCTTACAGACCTCTTAGGAACAGGGTGAAGTCAATAGTAGATAGTCTAATGTTAAAGTTTTGGGGTGGAAACCACAAAATCAGGTAGTGCATTCCAGGCATTGACCACTCTGTTGCTGAAGTTGTATTTTCTGCAATCGAGTTTGGAGCGGTTTAC
>JANHFT010007345.1:19312-31631 GCA_032467955.1 Pseudoxenodon macrops
CAATATTACCAGAAAAGAAGCTACGCAAGATTAGGTTAACAACTCTTAATGCCTTTTTGGCAATGTTGTTACAGTGGGCTCTGGCACTGTATTAGAGATGAGTACTCCAAGGACAGAGGTGGGTTCCTACCAGTTCGGACTGGTTCCACCAAGTAGGTAGTAAGCTGCTAGTGACATCACGGAGCCGGTTCTGGTCCATGAACGCCGCCATTGTTTTTATTTTTTGGGGGGGTTCTTCTGCGCATGCGCAGAAGCCGAGTTTCCGGCACTGCGCATGCATCACCATCTTGTTTTTGCCCTTTTTTTTCTTGGAGAATTTTTTGGATTTTTTTTCTCTACTATCCGGCATGCCCACGCTGCACGGGAGGCAGCAAACCGCCAGCAAGATAAGTTAGAACCCACCCCTGTCCAAGGACCTTAACAGAGTGAGGGTCATCTACAAGGTCATGGCAACCCCGCTTGTATTTTATGTTCTGGATTTTTTTTGGTGTCAATGAGTAAGACAGAGCATTTGTTGGTTGAAATTTGAAGTTGCCACTTATTTGACCATTCTGAAACATAGTCAAGTTTTTTTGGAAAGGTAGAAGCATTGTCGGTGGTGTTGAATAGTTTTACATCATCAGTGAAGAAGATGCAGCTGCTTTTAATATGATCGCAAAGGTCATTTATGTAAAGTATAAAGAGTGTTGGCCCTAAATCGCTGTCTAGGGAAACACGGCTGTTAACAGGTACAGGATTTAATAGAGCATTGCCTATTTGACCATTTGTTGCCTGTTTGACAGGAACATAATCATGGAATTCAGCAATGGTCCTAAGTGTGAAAAATGGTCACAACTCTTTTTTTCAATGCCGTTGTAACTTTTAACATCTAAATTTAATTAGATTTCTTCCCTCAAAAGGACCCTGCCATAGCGCAGGAATAACAGTAGGAAGTAGTAGTTAGGGTTTTCTCCCTTGTTTGCTAATTCAAACTTTATCTACCGCCGGAAATGCATGTCACCTTCCTTTCCAGATATGTGAGGATGACAGAACGGACCATGACTTAACGAAAAAGCAGTTTATTCCTAAAGGGGTAAAAAAATCCGTCTGGCGAAAACTGAAATTCAGCTGCCTGGAGTGATTTGGAAGGGGAGGTCGAAGCCACTGGCCAAATTTGAGGATTGTGAAAACAAACGCTTGTTCCACGCTCAGCCCAAAGGAGGCGCTATAGAGACTTGGCTGGGTCGACCGGGAAGGCGGATCGCTAAATTCAAGTCTCTCCGCGGCAACTTCCTGGCTTGTAGCAGAGAGCAAAGTTTTCTGACCGTTTAGTTTCGCTTTCACCTTCGACGTAGCGTTGCGGGCAGAAGACAAAGCGAGAGGACGGGGCAGCTGTTCGCCGCGGCCATCAAACAGGCAAGTATAGCTTATTTCGAGAAAGAGAATCTCCATTTTTCCCCCAAGGCTCGATTCCCACTTCCATGCCGATTTCTCTGTACTTCGGAAACTCCCTGGTAGACGACGGGCCTTTTTGAAAACTTTAAAAACAACAACTGTGCTTAAGCTTTCCTCGTTGTGCTTTAATTCGCTGTTAAACATTTTGGGGACCGAAAACTCGGTCGTAAGAACCTTTAAAAAGTAATGGAATCTTGCAGTCTTTGTTTCCGTCCCACTCACCCATTCGTACTTATTCGTTGCTTTTAAAAACTAATCGTGAAAGTTGCACCTGTTGGAGTTTTATCTGCCTGATTAGTTTCATGCAGCTAGTCCTCTTCGGTCGGTATCAGATCGCCATTCCAGAAAATAATGCACCGTGTTCCTTTTCCGTGCTACGGAAAGGCGATCTGGGAAATTTCTGCTTGGCCTGGAGCTAGGAAAATGAAGATTAAAGTGTTAGTTCTGTATTTCAGTTTTCCATGCTAAGGTGCTTGGGACCAGTTCTTCAAGCATGTTTTCATGGTTGCATTGACCTGATAAGATTACCCATGATTGGTTAACTAATCCATGGTTCACTCAAACTGATTAGAATTGCACAACATGAAAAACTATAGGGTATTTACAGTCTGGTTCATGCAAGAAACGAAACCTTTGTGGTTTAGTGTGTTGTAGTAGAGTTGCAGCTTGTTGCTCTCCAATTGATGGACACAAAGTGGCATGCTTGCTAGAAAAAAAGGGGGGATCTATTATACCATTTCCCCTTATATTATTAACTGAAGCATTCTTGTCTATTTTCTGATGGGGGGAAAAGCTGATAAAGATCAGCTGATGAAATTATCCAGGATACATTTTCAAGATTTCTAGTTAAAACGAAAGAAAAAGAACTTGGGAACAGAAGTGAAACAAAAAGCAGATTTACTGTATGAAAGGAAAAGAAATCTCCTGGGGGTTGCTCTTTGCCCCAGCAAGTTATGGTGCCAGGATGGCTTTTTTCTTGTCACAGTCTTCTAATCAGAGCCAAAATCCAAAACATGCTGCCTCTTATTTAATAGCTGTAAGGCAATACATAAGATAAGGATCTGGGAGAGTTGCCTCTGCTGCTTAAGTACTTTGCAACTATCCCATTAAGAAATAAGAGTGCTGCAGCAGAAGCTGGGATAATGCAGAGGCTTTCCAAATTATAAGGATACTGTAAAGGCAAGCAAGATTCTGTTTGTAGAAGCAGAATAACTCCAAACAAGTTGAGCTATCCCTGGTCTAGTAGACTTTTTGTCTACTAGACTGGAACTATTTAAGTATCTGGTGTTATCTCAGTGATATCTCCTGATCTCCATATTGCCTATGGAGATATTCAATCATCCAGGTCATGGTTGTCCCAGAGGTGTTTTTCAAAAGGCAACTAGACTTTCTAAGGATTTTTTTTCCTTGAAAACATTTTGCTTTTCATCCAAGAAGCTTCTTCAGTTCTTATTGAATGGTGGAAAATAGAAGGATGTCTATTATTTGCTGTCATCTGAAGGTCAAGTCGGTTGTTAGCTCTCCAAGAGTTGTTGAGGCCACTTGGGGTTTTATCGGTACCCTCAGGATCACATGAATCAGAATGTAAATGGGTGTGTAACCTCCTTAATACTGTTGAAAAGACTGTGTTGTAGACAGGAGATAGGTTGCATCATATGCCTCCCTCTCTGACTATACAATTTTAACATAGATGGTCTCTTTGACTCTCTTTCAAACCAGTGGTCCTCTCTGTCCAGAATGTGAACATACCTGCCTGACACACCTATTGAATGGGGAAACAAAACGACCATAAACACATGCACAACACAGGAGAACAAATCCATCAGAACAAGATTTAGCAGTTCATCTATATTTGAAAGACAAAGGTCACTTTTTTGAAGACAGCAGATTTCACATTCTGGGTGGAGAGGACCACTGGTTTAAAAGAGGAGTCTAAGAGACCATCTTCATATTAAAATTGAACAGCCCTTTCTCAACAGAGGATGATGAATACAACACCACCTATTTTATGTCTACAACGCAGTCCCATCAACAGTCCCAAGAAGATTCCACACCCATTTGCACTTTGATTTAAGTGTTCATGAGGTAAAACCCAAGTGGCCTCAATGACCGACCTTCAGAGTGCTAACAACCAGATGATTGCAAAGAATATAAATCCTTCCATTCTCCACCATTCGGTCAGAAATGAGGAATCTCTTTGGATGAGAAGCAAAATGTTTTCAAGGGGAAAACCTAGAAAGTCCAATTGCCTTTTCAAAAGCACCTTTGGGATAATCCCCATATTGCTTCTCTATGCCCCAAGGTTTGCAAAAAGCATGTCTGTTTTTAACACTTAAAAACTCTTCAATGGCCTTCACCGTGCAGAGTAAATAACTGGCTTGGGTGTTTTTTCCCCTTGGTACATTCAACAATATGTTATTGTCTTTATAGATCATAGTTCACTTCATTAGGCACGTAGTATATAGTCTCCTCACTACAGAAAGTTTCCATAATATATAGTGAACTTAAAGTGAAAGACGTTTACAGTAATGTTAAAGTAGCCTTGGAACATTTTTGCATACCTATAACAGCTGTATTAGCTGGAATCATTGTACTTAATTTATTTTTATTTTTGAACATATAAATTTCTGGCTTTACAAATATCTTCAAATTGTGAGACTACTGTTTAAAAAGTACAGATAGTCCTCAACTTAAAACCATTCATTTAGTGACCATTTGAGTTACAATAGCACTGAAAAAAGTGATCAGTGACTATTTTTCATATAACCATTGCAACAATCCCATGGTCACATGATCAAAATTCAGACATGTCGCAACTGTTATGTATTTATGACGGTTACAGTGCCCCGGGGCCATGTGATTAACTTTTGCAACCTTCTGACAAGCAAAGTCAATAGGGAAGCTAGATTTCACTTGACAACTGTGTTACTAACTGCAGTGATCCACTTAATAACTGTGGCAAAAATTTTTGTAAAATGGGTCACAATTCACTTAGCCTGACTTGCTTAGCAATGAAAATTTTGGGTGCAATTGTAGTTGTAAGTCAAGGACTACCAGAACAACCTAGATCCACTTATTTATGAAAGAAATAGCACCGTTCTTTGCTTCTTTAACTGAGCTTAGAACAATGTAAGAAATATAGATTAATATATAAATATACAGAACATAAAGCTAGGGAGAAGTCTAAATTAAGTGCATTAGTATTAAATCTGTGTAATTTCTTCCAGCTGATTTCTTTTTTAACAAAAACTCAAATGGGATCATCTGAGTTGAGATGGAAATTGGAAAAGAAATTCTTGTAACTCATATAGATTTTTCCTTCCTAATGCTGTCTATTATGAATACAGTGACTAATAGTTGTTTAGTTTCCTACCTTTTATTCAAGTAATTTAGTGGTTTTCAAATTTGGCAACTTTCAAGATGTATGGACTTTAACTCTGATAATTTCACAGCCAGCAATTTGGGAGTTGAATCCCCACATCAAAAATTTGCCTATAGCAGAGTGGATTTGATTTAAAGCAAATCAATTTAAATAATGATTTAAATCACTAGTAAAAAGACTTGATTTAAATCAACTGAATTTAAATCATAATTTTTAAAGACCACCTGTCATCTCTGTCCCGCAAGGGCTCTTCCACTGACCTGCTGTTGACTCACCAACGGTCCCATTCACTTTAACGGGCTGGTGATGTGGCAGTGACACAACAAGGTGAGGGACATAGCAGGTGAGTGAATGCCCACTAACAGGCACAGCCATGATGGATCTGAAATTACAGGTGCTCTTTAATATTACATTGAAATGAAAGGTTTCACTTTCATTTTTACTGCTTGCTCTTCCTCCTCACACTTAGTGCCTGGTGATACAGATGCATTTCTCTTCAAACAATCCTAGTTTGTAGTGTACATCAATTTGCAAAACAATGAGATAAAGGAATATTCTCGAACTTTGTTTTATGATTTATCTCATGGTTACTATGAAATTGTGTGAATGCATCAATAAAGTGCATGTTATCTCAGCTTGCAGAGCTTGGATTCATTGAATGAGTTTACCAAAAATGTAAATATTGCAGAATATACAGCCTCATGGTACATAACTAAGCTTCATTTCATGCTGAATAAACTAAATTGTTGATGTATCTTAAATAGAAAACTATCTTTAGATAGATTTTTACTCCAAAAGCATTTTATTAAAATAAATTTGATAAAAAATTAAAAATCCAATTTATATTTTAAATTTTTGGTTTATTTTTTTTTAATCATCTATTTTTACCCACCCTGCACTATCGTAAACCATTAATGTTTAAATCAGCTTGTATCTTGCAAATTTCAATATAATTTCTAGATATGAAATGACGTGAAAAATTTCTTACTAATTAATGTACAAGAAGTTGATTCAGAAAATAACACTATTATTTGTTTGAATGGACATCCATTTGGAAATTGCTTTTTTAATTATTTCTTTCTATAACATTTTGAAAATACTAAACATTATGAGAGCTGTGCAGTCCTTCATATTCAATCTCCCAAAATGTTTCAGAGCTCATGAAGGCACAAATATAGCAACTGACCACAGACTGTAAAGCAACTGTATCTTTTCTTGGGAACACATCAGCATGTTTGGAATTAAGGCGTATACAATTCAATGGAATGTAACTTAGAGCAAGTATATTCTCTTCACATGTATGTTTGCTTTTCTTCATTTCTTCAGTGATGTTAAATAATAAATAAAGAACAGAGAAATTAGATTTCAATAGTTTTGTAAAATATGTTTCAACCTAAACTTGAATGCAAATGACCTCTAGAGCCATTAAAAAAAAAAAGAAATATATCACACTATTTAAAATTATATTAATTGTAAGAATATTGATTGTAGAGTCTGTTGCTTATCTAAATATTGGCAGAAGATACCTATTCCTGTGTTGCCACTGATGGCTGAAGATATTAAAAATGATTATGCTGATGCAGTGGATGCAAAACCTTCAAGAACTGATCGGTTATCCATCTTTGCAAAGTAAGAAAATAATTTTTAAATAAATCTAAATTACTCTAAATAAGATGTATAAAAAGTTCTGATAACAGTTTGTCTGTAGATTACATGTGAACAAATTATTTTGTGACATAAGAATGTTTATGAATATTTTGCACTATTGATAGATAATCACTTTTTTTTGAAGACTTCTTTTTTGTAAATTAAAACAATTGGGAATATTTACTGCAATTGATTTAAAATGAAAACATTTTAAGCTGATCCATATGACTATGGGATCCAATTTTGAAAGTTCATAATGTAGTCTACTATTTCTGATACTGAAAGTCATGCTTGATTGAAGAAAAAGTTGCAAACATGGATTCATCATTCAATATGTATGTCCAGTATCTATTCAATAAGAATTTGGGGATAAAATTTTGTATTTAAAATGAGGCCATTAGCTACCATTAGTTGCATTATTGCATTCCAATCTTTTATTGGTACATAATAAAAATGAAAGTTTATACATCTGTAAGTTTCAAATTCAAAATGCCACTTTCAAACAGCTGTTTTTAACATGAAATATTTTAACACTGAACCAGCTTCATTTAAGTAAAACATTTTGAAGAAATTCAAAATAGTTTGACTTTGATTTTTTGCAGGCTCCATGAAAATCCCTGCTTAGAGAGAAATGTTTATTATCATCTTCAATTATTTATGTAATTTATACAACCAGTCATCTCAGACATTTAAGGAAATGGACTTTAAATTGTTACTAAAATTTTCTGTTTTGAAAGTTTTATTAACAGGGATGAAGAATTGTTTTATGTTCCTGTTCAATGTTTTTGGTAGTGGTTTTAAGATGATTTCTAACAGGACTTTATGATACTGAGTTTAAGCTATCCTGGAAGAAATGTTTATTCTAAAAAGCAGCATATAAATTCTTTTTAAAAATTGTTTTACTAAAATGGATTTACTTTTTTAGCAAGTATAGCATATGAATTCTTTTATTTTATTCTTTTTATTGTGTTTATTATACAATAATCCAAGTCCTACTTTTTAAGATGGGCTTACTGTAGTATAGTGGAATTTCAAACTAGGGTTTCATGTTTATCTGTGCAAATCATTTGAGCAACCTCAAATCTGTTCCTCAAAGCAGGCAGGTAAAGACTAAGGATGCATTTTGTTTTGTTGTGAAAGGTTTCCTTGAAGTCATGTATACTGTGAAATAACTGCTTTCCCAACTGATAACAACCAAATCAATATGTTTGGATGTGGCAGTTTCCAGCTAACATGGGTATAGAAGTACACTACCAATCACAACTGGAGGGTGTAAGGTTGGCTTAAGTGATTCTCTTGTCAGGATTATGCTTTTTGTTTCGTTATAACTTTATATTTTCACACAAACAATGATCAATAAACTGACTTTAAGGTACATAGCTTCCATTTTACATGGGTATATTCAAAAGCAGGAGAAGCATTTTTGTTTGACAAGAACACTGTTTAGTATTACAAGCACGGACAGGCACTCTGTTGCTAATAAAAAGACAGCATTTTGTCCCATGTATGAGGCATTTCGTCCTTTTTTGTTTTCATTGCTAAAACATGGCTTAACAACATAAGAGATGAGGGAACTGAAGAAAAGAAAAGTGGAGTGTGTTTTTGTCTGTTTCTGATAAGAATGTCTCTAGTGAGAGACATGTATTCAAGTGAGATAAAATTCAGTTGGAAGCCTATACTGATTTCTTCCATTTGAACATTTCACAAAAGCAGGTTTCTCTGTGCAAGATATAGCTTATAGCAGGGATGGGAAAAGTAATTAGAAGCTTGGGTGGGCATGCTTTTTGTACCTGTCTGCATTTCCTTAAATGAAAAATGCCTTTTGCTAGAATCAAAACACAAGCCTGACAACTGAGCAGTTACTCACAACTGAGTGCGCGCGCAATTGTGTGATGTCCAAATTACCTTTTCCCTTTCAGGTCACTTCCCAAAACATTCACTTCAGTACAGATTATAAACCTAAACCTTACTTTGCTTTTTTTTAAATAAGCTATTCTTTTATATATATATATTTAAAAAAGATTTCAAATCTAAACGATTAGTCTTAAGCCCGATTCCTTTTTCAAAATAAAAAAAATATTAATAAGGCCATTCATTAAAAAAAAAACTTAAAGGGAATTTAAAAAGTGCATGGCTTGCCCACAAGGTGGCAGGCCAATATAATTTTTTTTGTAAGGATCTTCATGTAGTTTTATAAAGATATAAAAATAGTATCACAGTTTTTTATTCTGTCAAGTGTGCAATGCACTAATATATGTTTTTCTAGAATCTCGGCTGATGAAATATGGTCAAGGGATATGACAAATGTTTAAATAGGTTTAAGACCAGTTTAGATAGATTTTTGTGTGTCAGTTCTCAAAGTCCCTATATCATACATATGTATGTCCACTATTTTTGCTGTTTTGAAGTAGATAAAGAATTCTGTTCAAAAATCATATTTGATAGGAAACAGGAGACTGAATTCTAGTCCTGCTTTAGGCATTAAAGTCGACTTGGATGACTTTGGTTACTCTCAGTCCAACTCACCTCATAGGATTGTAGTTGTGGGGAAAATAGGAGGAAGGCGTATTATATGTTCGCTGACCTGAATTACTTATCAAGTAATCAGTTATAATATCAGGACAAAAATATAATAAATAAAATACTAATACTCGGAAAAAATAAATAAGAAAAATTAGGGGAAACCCCCTCTTGAAAGCTTTTTTGTATCCTTTTCCCCTAGTATTTTTTTCTATTTTTCTATTTTTTTATTGTTTATTATTATTTTTCATTTTAATTTGCACATAAAATAGTTTATTTGAACATGCAACAGATCTAAATGAAGTAAAGCAGTTTGTCTCAGTGCAGACAAAACATTTGTTTTCAGATAGTGAAATACATGTCAAGAAAGTTGGTAAAAATAACTATTTTTAAAAGGCTTTTCATATTTATGTTTGTTACACTATATGAACCAAGCATTTGTTTGTTTGTTTGTTTGGATATATCAGAAGGTAGGTAGGTAGCTGTGTGTCTACGTACGTATATGTATGTAAATGTACTTATGCATTCTAACACAAACATACATCCAAAGTTTAAACTAACTAAAGATTCAAAAACATTCAAAAATTAAATTATTTCATCTTTATTAATGCTTATCGAGTTTTGTGAGTTAATTCTTTACATTTTATGTTGGTTTTACCCGTTTTGTTACTTTAGGTGTTGTAGCAAAGGCCTAAATTGTTGCACCCTATCATATTTACATCACCATATTATTTTGGTGGAATATTTACTTTTTCTGTACTTGATTATATGAGTTCTCTTTTAACCTCTCTCAATCAAAGTCATGCCCCCTTTGTTTAATAATTAGCTTAATTATTTTTCAATTGAGATTGAGGTTTGTAAGCAAACAGTTGCAGATATGTAAAATAAATGTAATGAGTATAACATTTTCATGTGGCAGAAGGACATAACATATTTAACAAGGACAAATGAATAAATCTACAAATAACTCTTACAAGTAAATCCCTCGAGAACGCTAATTGACCATCTAGAGTTCCCCCCCCTTTGATGTTTAATTGTCATTATTCTATAATTTTGAAATTTTAACCCTAATTTCATTTTTAATGATAACTAATGATAACTTTTATATGTTGTTTTATTTATTGGTTATATTGTATTGTACACCACCCAGCACCCTTCTTTGATGGAGCTACGTAGTTTATAAATATGAAAAAGTAATAAATAAAGAAACAAACAAATTCTATAGTACTGCTTTAAATGGAAAGGTTTCCACCCCTCTTTGAATTAGTAAATTGTGAAGGTGAATATTCAAAGTTGGATCTTGGCTTTAAACTTAAAAGGATATATCATCCTGCTTGAATGTGCGGTCTGGTGCACCTGCCTTTTGTATGCATTCTCCCATTCTAACAACAGTGCAATAATAAAAGAACATTGATGCAAGTACATCTTTTCTGCCTTTCAGCTGGAGCAGAAGAGGCTTACATGACCTCAGCTACGCGCTAGGCCATAGTAATGGCCCTTTCAATAGCCTTATAGAAAAGTCCAGCGTGACCTATTGCTGACACAGACAAATTGTTGAGTCTGTGAACACATTGCAGTTTGCTTCAGTTTCTGGTGTTGTGTGACCATGATGAGATGCTTGCGTTATTAGAAAAGATAATAACTATCCCTCAGCATAAGGTGGACGTATTTTTCAGATGCAGAGTAGTGTACCACTTGATGAAGAACCAAGGTACCGTTCTTTCTTTTTCCTATTCACTCGATGGGAGAGGAGATATCTAACACCTATCTAATGTTAGATGTTTAAATGTCTAATGTTAAATATTAGTGAAATTAAAATTTGAAAAATCATCTTATACTAGATTGACAATAGTGTAGAATCATACATTTGTTAGAAGAATTAAAAGAAATGAACATGTAAAATAAAGTCAGGATATGTCTGATATTACATTTGTATTGTAACATGCATCGATAATCAAAAAAGGCTGTAAAGTAGATAAAACCTATTCTATTAAGTAGCAAATTGTGATTTTGATGACAATTGCAGAGGATCAGTATGGCTTTGATTGGGTTAAAGGAGGAAATAATAGTTCACCGTAATCAGTAACAGAAATATTACTTAGCAGATATATATTTTCTTAAACTTGAATTTGTATTTCTGATTGTAGGCTTTAGGCTTATTAATTGCTGGAAGACAATGAAACTTTTTTTTCTGTCTTAGGTAATTGAGCTGACCATTTAAAATAATAATAATGATCCTCTTTAATTATTATCAAGGCAGTTAATCATTTGCTTTGTCAGAAAAATATAGGAAATTCCAAAACGTGTGGCGTTTACATTGCAGATTTACTTCCTTAATGCCCTGTCAAACATTATTCATAAAATTTGGATGATTTCCAGTAATCTAAGTCTGGATATACATGATCCTAAACATACTGTTATTCCAAAATAGGTGAAGAAAATAAGGTAACAAGTTGATCTTCGACGACCAGTCCCTTAATTCTTAATGACAACTCTTAGATAAAATGTAACTTCAAATATTCCTGAGATTAAAAAAATATTGATTATCTGAACAAATGCCAAATTGATGATGTCTGCTTATTGGGTGGGATCTTGTTTGCCAAAGGCATAACAGGGAAACCAGAACTAGGGTATCTTAGAAACCTTGAGTTGAAAAGGGCCAAATAGCACATAGAGAAATGAAACTTAAAACATCTTTGGCAAGTAGTTGTCTAGCCTCTTCCACTCACCCCAT
Organism: Pseudoxenodon macrops; assembly: GCA_032467955.1. Lineage (NCBI taxonomy): Eukaryota > Metazoa > Chordata > Lepidosauria > Squamata > Pseudoxenodontidae > Pseudoxenodon > Pseudoxenodon macrops. Next base: position 31,030 of record JANHFT010007345.1, read on the forward strand.
TAATGAAAACATATTTATTACCTGTTTTGGCAATTAGTTACACTGTAGAATTGTTACTTTTTTTCCCTATCACTCAATTGGAATATATCTTCATGTGTTATAATTCCATTGTGCAACGCCCTACACTCATTTTATAATGGTGATGAGACCAGTATTATTAAAGAGTATATATTTTATGGTGAAGAGATCAATACTGTTAAAGAGTATATATAAGGAACAAAATAAGAATAACTATAATTGAATTAAAGAAATAAAATCTGCATTAGTTAATTACTATATTCAACACTGAGCAAGGGTTAACCTTCAAGGTAACAAACTAGCAATAATTATGATGAACATTTATTTTGTTAACAGCTGAAACATGTAGTGTAGAAGTTATCAGTGGAGTCCAGGAAGGGAAATATGTTTACAGTTATATAGGACTTATTCTCCAGTTTTCTGATAATCTTCATTGTCTCTTCTTCTCTGAACCCATGCATAAGTACAGTATTTTTCAAAGTATAAGACGCACCTTCCTCCACCCATAGAGGGTGGAAATGTTGGTGCGTCTTATACACTGAATACAGCAATTTTTGGCCTCCTCAAGCCCCGCCCCTGCATCC
>JANHFT010007346.1:12765-25030 GCA_032467955.1 Pseudoxenodon macrops
ATCTTACATGGGAAAAGACACGAATACGCCAAGACCTGCATACCTATACCCATGAAAACCTACGAAAACATATATATCATTGGATCACAAGCCTCTAATCCCATTCCCAGAATTCTCATCAGGGTCAATGTTTTTTTTTTTTTATTAAAGGAGAAGATAAAGTGTTAGATTGCTACATGGTTGGGAAAGCATGCATACTTTGTTCACCGGAGAAAAGAAATTGCACTTACAATAATTACCACATCAGTCATTTGTTATACCTGAAACCTGATTCATAAATGCATATTAATAAGTACTATCATTTCAGTGTCATAACTTCATGACTCATAGCTTTCCTTTTTCAGATCTTTCCATTGAGTAATATATTGAAAGTGAGCTGAGCTGATAAGAACACTGTAATGTTTCTCCCACGATGACTATCACTTTATTATTATGTGTCATCAAGCTGGTCTTAATTTTTAGTGATCACATAGAAAGACTTCCAGAATGATCTTCTCCAATTCTCCAAATGATGCTGTCAACCCTGAAGCTGACCTGACGGAGGACATTTTGAGGCTTCATTGTTAACACACTGGAGCGGAGGGAGAGGGGAATAGAGATAGCTGGGGTTTTGTAGCCAAAACAGAATACTTTCTCCTGGGAACCAAGGACATTCCCACAGGTAGTCGGAGAGAGGAGGAGTGAAGTTACCAGACAACCGGATGGCACCCTGATTGGACCATGTGACTGATTGTTTGGGGAAGGGAGGAAACTTTTACTTTTAATTAGGTGAAAACCATGGGAACATTCATAGTTCGTTTTCACCAGCCTGTGCCAATATGATATATCCAATAAAGCTATTCTTTGAGGAATCTACCTGCCTCAGGGTTCTGTTCGTTGGGGGTGTATTACTTGGAACCCTGACAGATGCACCAATCAACACTGTCACTGAGTCCATTTATTTTGCTGCTGCCATTTTCTTCTATTTCCTTCTACCTTTTCCCAAATTACAGAATTCTCAAGAGAGCTGTGTCTTCAATAATATGTACAAAATATGACATGTCATTTGTGTCTTGAGAACTCTGGATTGGCTTGTTTTAAGATCCATTTGTTGTTTTCTTGGCTAACCACAATATTTTCAGAAGTCTCCCTCAAAGTTCAAAAGCATCAATACATCTTCTATCCTGCTTTAATTTTTTGCTCCCATCTCACAAGAAAATGATTGGCTACATGATTATAATATTTGCATGTCACAGCACTTGGAGATCTTCGTAAGGCCTTCATTGCTACTCTACCAAGGGCTGGTCTGCAGCATATTTCTTGTCTATTGGTTCCTGTGCTATTGATCATTGATCCAAAAAGGCAGAAGTTATGCACCACTTTAATGTCTTGTCATTTCTAAGGATGGCTGCTGCACCTATTGTCATAGTTGCCATTCATTGTATTTAATCTTAATTCTGTTTTTTTCTCTCTGCTCCTTAATTTTCATTACTACAGATTGCCTTTCGTCTACATTTTAATGTAATTTTAATAGCATCAGCATCGCATAAGTTATTGATGTTTCTTCTTCCATTTGTAAAGCCGTTTTTTTTCATAATCTAACCTCCATCAGTACATATACATCTTATAAATTGAATAAATATGGAGGGGAGTATATGGCTTTGTCTCAGCCCTTTGCAGACATGTATCCAGTTTGTTCTGTAATATTCCATCTGGATGGTAGCTTCCTCTCCTTAGGTATAGTTTTCACATGAGGACAATGATGGATTTGTAAATCCATCAGGAAGTTGATATCCAGGCTTGTCATTTGTGTTTCTACTTTAGCTTCCATCTCTACTTTGCAATCCACAATTTCTTTTCTTTTTCTTTTTTTTAAAATCGGCATAATCTTGTTTTATCTCTTTATTCTTTAGGTCTTTCAAAGGCTTTTCTTTGACAACTTTCTTCCTTTTTTCTTTTGTAAATAATAACATTCATGTGAGTAAACATTATTTCTGTCATTCTACCTTCAGCTCCATATCCCCATTCTTCAAAAATGTCTTGAAATAACTCAAATTTCACAGCATTATCTGACATTTTATGCCATTCAAAGCTTACTCTGCCTGGGGTCTATAGTCACTTTTAGTGTCTAGTTTTTGAAATGATAAAAGCTTGAATCCCTTGTTAGCTTGATAGACAAAACAAAATGGTATTTCAACAAAGTTATGATTTATTAATTTTCCCCAAAACGTTCAGCAAAATCCCAAAGTTCCAAATTTTTCTGGTTCCTTAGTACATTTACATCTTTCTTGAATTAAATTTTTATTTAACTTTTTGCCATTTGTTATCATTTCTTCATTTTAAAACGTAGAGTTAATTTTTCTTTTCTTTGCAAATGAGGTTAAACTCACTGGACAGTTTTTCAAATTTTCCTTTTTGAAGATCTATAATATCCTTAAAATATTTAAATATGTAATTTCCAAAAGTGATTAGGAAGTGAAGTTAGTGAACTCAACGACCTTCAAAAGGCTCTACCACGACTGAGAGCATGACTGTTCCCTTCATCTCCCAGCATTCAAACCTGCAGAAAACCACTGTCCTGAACACATTTCTTGTTTTTCCATGTCTTTTTCTATCTTTAACATATTTACAGATATTAATAATGTAATTGTAATACTGTGCAATATTATTTAGTGTCTTTCCTATTATCTTTCTGGATTTCTTTTTAAGGTCCTTCCTGAGACCTTAAATCACAGCATTTCTTTGCATGATGGAAAGAATGGAATCAATGAATTGAAAAAAAATTGTCCTCCTTCTTTAGTGGGGTAAATCTAAATTCCCTCCCCCAACAACTATAAGAATTAAATAATAAAATACACAGATATAATTTTCCATGCAATATTTCTGAATCTGCTCAATATTTCAAAACTACTGCAAGCATCTATTAGAAGTAGTTTTCGATTTATGGCCACAGTTGAGCCCCAAACCTTTGTTGCTAAGCAAGACAGTTCTTAAGTGAGATTTGCTCCATTTCTTGCCACAGTTGTTAACGAATCCCTGCAGTTGTCAGTAACACAGTTGTTACATGAATCTGGTTTCCCATTGACTTAGCTTGTCAGAAGGTTGCAAAAGATGATCACATGACCCTGGGCCACTGCAACTGTCATAAATATGAATCAGTTGCCAAGTATCTGAACTTTGATCACTTAATCATGGGGATGCATGTCATAAGTGCGAAAAATAGTCATAAGCCACTTTTTTCAGTGCCATTGTAACTTCAAACAGCCATTAAATGAATGTAAGTTGAGAATTACTTGTACAAAGAAGAAAAGAACCTATAGGATTAAAGTAGTATGGCATCTTCTCTTTGACTTAAAAGAGCCACGTCAGAAGACAATTGGCTATTATAATTCTAAAGAAGCTATTTGTAAGGGATGGTACCTACAAAGATGGTGTTACGGACTACAATGAATGAGCAGTTTCCCAAGAAGGAGGGAGCACAGCCCAAAGGAGGCAGAGTGTCATGCCCCCATTGGAGGCTGAATCTGCGGAGGAAGACGAGCCGGAGCTGGAGCTCATGGAGATTGAGGGGGTGGTGGCTTCATTGGCTTCAGAGGAATATGGGAGGAACAGGCCAAGGCAACCCAGGGCCCCTCAGGATTGGGATGGCTTGTTAGCAGGGAGGAACAGGGGTAATCAGGGAGGAATAGGGGTAAGTAGTGGACATGAGGAGCAACGGAGCTCAAGCAATGAGCAACGACTGCCCTCTCCTGATCCCCGAGCACAGAGAGTGGAGAAAAGGCAGGAATAACACAGGCCAACTCAGGAGGAGAGTGCCCCGCCTCTCTTCACAAGGCACACCTGGGGACTGAGATTTAAGGAGATGCTGTGGGAAAGGGTATTTGTTGGGAACAAACATTGAATTGGTAGAGTTTGGTGTGCCGGTACAGACATTTGGAGTTTGCAGGAATGCTTGCTTCTTCCTTATTTCATGAACTCAGTGTTTGTTCCTTGGTTCGTGGACTCATTGTTTGTTCCTTATTTTATGGACTCATTTCCCTGTTTCTTTGTTTTGCTGGACTTGGTGCAGCCAGAGGCTGCCGTGTGTGCGTGCACATGCGCACTTTGCTCTGGGACTTGTCAAGAACATGGGAATGTTTGAGGGGAAATGTGGATCATTAAAGGGGAGTTTGAACTCTCAGCTGGCTGTGTGACCTTCGTGCCTTGTCCCGAGTCATCACACAGAGTGAGATAAAAGGCAACCCAGCCCAGAGCTAGATAAGAGACAGAGGAAAATGGTTAGAATTCCTAGAATCTCCCAGGGTTTATCCACTGCAGTGAGAAAAGTAAGGGCTTAGTAGTAAGAGAATGGTAAGGAAAGATGAAAGGTAAAGATAAAGGTTCCCCTGTCGGTCATATCCAACTCTAGGGCATGGTGCTCATCTCCATTTCTTGGCTGATGAAACCAATATTGTCCAAATACATTTTCCATGGTCATGTGGCCACCATACGCCAAAGGAGCACAGAATGCTGTTACCTTCTCACCAAAGTGGTACCTATTTATCTACCCACATTTGCATACTTTCGAACTGCTAGGTAGGCAAGAGCTGGGGCAAAGAACAGGAGCTCACCCTGTCATGTGGCACTTGGGTCTCGAACTTGGGTTGTCAGCTTTCCAGCTGACCAGCTCAGCATCATTAATGGCTGAACCATCATGCCCCATAAGAAAAATTATGTGTAAACAAATAAAGAACTGAACTCTGACTGGGTTCTTTTACATCTTTTGTGGGCTAATCCAGACACTATCAGTCCAGTTCAGAATGTTTGATCTTAACAACTGGTGGCCACTATCTGTCCTAGTACTAAGAACCTAGCTGATATTGTAGTAACATTTTCCTCCCTCTCTAGAATGTTTAAAAAAATCTTCTGTAACTCTGTAAATCTGTTAGTATTTTTTATGTGAGAAAAAAATGAAAACAGCTGGTTCTTTTCTCTGCTTCAAAATAAATCCATGAAAAATTGATAATTGCATATTTTAAATCCCTCATTTGATAGCTGAAACCCCAAAGTAACGACTATGTACATGCCAGCAATATTGGTAGAAGACAGCATCAGTTCTATTCCAGACTATTTTATATTTATTTTCTTACCTGGAGGGCAGCTTCCTGGTTTTACGGATACACTTTTGTACATACTCTACTGTTTATAGGAGAGGAGTCAACGCTAAATAAGTGATTCAGTAAAACAGCACAGAATGAACCAAGTTAGTTTTTCCCAACTGCATGGCAAAAAAATGAGATTGCAACTTAACCTCTGAACACAAGAATTAGCATTGATTTTCTGTCATCATTGGATGGCAAGAGAACTTGGCAAGAGAGAAAATTTGGCTGGATCATTTAAGAACTTAATGGAAAAAATGACCTTAGCAGAAGGAAAACACCCAGAAACAAAATGCAAAAGTGTGCACAGCCAGATGTATATTAATTTCATCACCAATCGTCAGGCACGCAAGACTAAATCCACACATGAAGGTTCAATGATGCTGATTTATTTGTAAATGCCTATGGACAGGAATCTTCTCAACTAATGGTCAGCACCTGGGTAGAGTTAGATATAGGTCAAGGGAATTCAAGGGAAGGTTAGAATTTATTCGCTTGAAGGTATGTAGGGATTCTAGGCTAATCCCTCATTTCACTCCACCCCATCACACATACTTTTTCAACCTCTGCGCATGTGCAGAAGATTTTGCGCATGTGCAGAGGGTAAAAAACACTGGAAATGGTGACGTTCGGGTGGGTGGGCAAAGCCTTGCGCTATGGCCACCAGCAGTTCTCCGAACCACCGTTTACCCGCGCTACCCACTCGCCCAAACTGGACCGACTAGGTAGCATTTTACCACTGGTTGGCACTTATATCACCTTCTGAGTCCCTTGACCTAGTTACAAGGAAAATACAATTTCAACAATTTACCTATTTGTATAAAATGCTGGAAGGGTACCTTTGGAGTTTAGGATGTAGTATTTAGTCAATAGTGAGGCAATCTAGGAATTAATGAGCAATAAGTGAGTCACTAAGTCTAATACAAGATTTTTGCCAAGCTTCCGCCTGTCCTCAACTTGTTAATACAGTATAGGGCATTATAATGGATGCTTAGAAGTAATTCACTGCACATTGATATGGCTCAACGTGCAGATTTTCATGCCAATCATTAGGATTAGAGTTACCATTCAAATTCCTATACTCTTTATTGATATCCTTTACTTGAATGCAGTTTCCATGATCAGCCAGTACCTTTCCAACAGAAAAAAATAGATGAAATTGGTATGAATCAATTATTCGATTTCTGCCAACACTATGTAACCTTTCCAGTGCATATCAGTTATACAGGTAATCCTCAATTTATGACCATATTTGTCATAATTAGAATTCCAGAATTAGAGCCGTGAGTCATGCCACATGGCTGTGTCTGATTGTATAATCTTTTTTTACAGTAGTTGTTAAGTGAATCCATTGTCCACAATGGCTTTTTCCTGCCAAAAACCAAAGAAATAAATGCTGGTTTCTGGTTAAAAAAAAGAAAGCATCATAAATCCTGCTCGTGTAGCTGCAGGTTGCTGCAAATGGCCATAAATGCAGGCCAGTTGCTCAGCACCCAAAATGTGACCATGTGATGGCTCGTTATGTGACCAGTCGTATGTCAAGGACTACCTGTAATGAATACTGATACTGATCTTGGTTTCATCGACACTGCAATTCAACAGCACAAAATGTTTGCAGCAAAAGAGGAAGTTGTAGTCAATGAGCCGCGGTGGTACAGTGGTTGGAGTGCAGTACTGCAGGCTACTTCTGCTGATTGCCGGCTGCCTGCAATTTGGTAGATTGACACTCACCAAGCTCAAGGTTGACTCAGCCTTCCATCTTTCAGAAGTGGGTAAAATGAGGACCCAGATTGTTGGGGGCAATGTGTTGACTCTGTAACGCTTAAAGAGGGCTGTATAGCACTGTGAAGTGGTATATACTGGTAAGTCTTAAGTGCTATTGCTATTGTGCAACCTGAGCACCAAATAGGTATGAGATAAAAGAGTAGATATGGCAGAGCAATCAAAGCCACATGCCTTTGCACATGTAGGCATCATCAATGCCTATTTTGAAGGAGCCTCAATCATGTCATTATAATTGCCATCTTGACATTTTGGATCCCTGCCCTGCTGATGCTGCCAAGGCCTCCTTTTTCAATACATTAAGCATTGGCTTAGTGACACATGGATGAAATTTCAAGTTGAAAATCCTACATACTTGGTTTAAGAAGCATTGAAAGGATTATAATATAAAAGTGGAACGGGCTATAGCTGGCAGTGGGACAGGTATGACTCAAACAAAATGACTTTGTGTTTTTTAAAAATCTCAGCTGCAAGATGCTAACACTCCAGAGAAACAGAGACTCTCGAGGAATGCTAATTTATTTTAAAGGCTCCAAACAAGCTAAGGAAGCAAAAGACTGAAATTTCAAGCAGCATCAAGTATACACAACTGAATTAAGGAATATTCTAAATCAAAATTATTATCATACCTTTATTATCATGCAACAATACCAAGATATGTTACGGTTGGTGCAGTTATTACACAAAGGTCAAATGTAAAGGTTTCTCCTGTCCAGTTGTGTCTGACTCTATTGGGCGGTGCTCGTCCATTTCTTAGCTGAAGGAACCAGTGTTGTCCATAGACATTTCCATGGTCATTTGGCCATCAATGACTATACACCAAAGTGTAGGGGTGGGTTCTTCTTACCTTCCCTACCGGTTTGGGTCCATCAGAAGTGCACATTTTGTTTTGTGCATGCGCAGAGGGTTCTTTGCAGCCGGAGGACCAATTTCCAGTTGGAGGACCGGTTTGGGGGCGTGGCCAGCTGGCTGTCGCTGCCAGTTCGGCAAGCGGGGACAAATTCCCATCACCAATTTGGACAAACCAGTCTTAACTGGCAGCAATCCACCACTGCCTGGAATGCTGTTACCTTCCCACCAAAGTGGTATCTATTTATCTACTTGCATTTGCATACCCCAGGAGCTGGGGCAAATAATGGGAGCTCACCCCATCGTGCAGCATTTCGGTCTCAAACCTGGGCTGTCAGCTTTCCAGCTGAAATGCTCAGTGTCTTTAACCGCTGAGCTATCATGTCCCCTTACGAAGGGGTAACATTTATTTAATCTGGAAACAGATTCAGAAAAGAGATTCAAATGTTATCAATACACAACCAAATCCAGAACTACATCAAACCTTAATTTTTTTAATTTATACTCTTATCTAATAATAAACATACTCTTGCCTAAGTGTACATTTATTATTACATTTCTACACCACTCAGCTTACCTAAATGACGCTTGGATGGTTGCTTTTTAAAAAAAGTTTTTTGCTGAGAATTTGGTAGGCAAAGTCAGTACTTGGTGATAGTGAAGTGTGTAGATACAGCCTGGATTTTCCAGTCATTCTTAAGCAATCTTAATGAAGAGAGCTAACACATTTCTAGTACAGCTACCTTTGAGAGGTTCAGAGTGTTCATTAAGACACCCAAGCAAACAGCTGGAAAAATACCATGGCAAGAATTCAGAAGTTCCATAGACGATCTAGCTTCCTTCTTAAATTGAGACATGTGGAGCAAACTTTTATCTAGGGACATTGAGTTTGAATCATTGATTGAAGCTGGTGCCAGGCAGAAAATATTCTCCGGTGCTTTTTAAAAATCTCATTCTCATTCACTTTGATTAAGTTGCTTTGGAAATCCCTTCAAAGGAGAATCAAATTTCAGAGAAAATCTTAAGGGCCGAGGGTGACCAAGGGCTAGATATGAGCATTTTGTTTGTCCATTAGTTTGAATGTCTTCTGGCTTCCTGTGCATCTTTTAAATTACAGTCTAGTGCAAAACATAAATGGAAGAGCTTGCACATATACAGGCGAAGCTGACGGAACTATAAAAATGCTGAATCTGGCTATGTCATCATTAACTCAAAAACTACAGCCAGAATCAAAAAGGAAACAACATCAGGCAAAACATGAGAGAGATTTTTCCCCCCTTGTCTTGTGGAGTTTGAATACTTCTTTTGTTTGTTCACTTCTGAGAGGCAATAGGAAAAACTGGGTCAAAACTGGAAAAGTAAGCGAAGATAAAATGCCAGACAAACAAATTTAAAATAACTGAATTTTCAATTCTGAATTTAAAAAAAAAGTTTAAATAGTGTCCAGAATAGATATCCTTAATCTATAATCAGATGTATAATAAAAATAATAAGGAGAAATGTTCCGATTAACTTTCTACTGCAATTTAGATGGTCCACAGTGTTCAGAATTACCATTAATCAGATTGGTGTAGTGGTTAAGGTCAGGGGTGGGTTCTACTTACCTTTCCTACTGGTTCGCGTTTGCACCCGAAGTGCATGTTTTACGTATGCGTGTGCCCTCGTCACTCTAGGGTTAAACTCATCTGTGTCTAGGCTTCGCGCATGATCGGTTTGAGGGCGTGTCCAGCTGGCCGTTGTTGCCAGTTCAACAAGCAGGGGGTGGATCCCCGCTACTGGTTCTAGTGAACCAGTCTGAACTGGCAGGAACCCACCTCTGGTTAAGGTTAAAAAGTGGGAGACTTGGAGTTTTAGTCCTGCTTTAGGCACAAAGCTAGCTGGGTGATGTTGGACCAGTTCCTCCCTCCCTGGCACTTGTCCAGGACCTTCCCAGGAAGTTGCCAGAAGTCAAAACTGATTCAGAAGAAGGAGAAGGTCTATATGTCCATAGTTAGCATGGAAGAAAAAATATTAAAACAGTGGAGCAAACAAAGTTGTTCTTTGTTGTACCAGAGCACAATGTCTACTTTAATGAAAAGAAGGGCTAGGAGGGAAATGATAGCAGTGTTCCAATATGTGAGGAGCCGCCACAAAGTAGGGGTCAACCTACAAAGCACCTGAAAGCAGAAGAGGAAACGGTGGAAACTAATCAAGGAGAGAACCAACCTAGAATCAAGGACAAATTTCCTGACAGTTAGAACAATTAGTCAGTGGAACAACTTGCCTCCAGAAGTTATGCGTTCTCCAACTCTGGAAGTTTTTAAAAGGAGATTGGACAACCATTTGTCTGAAATGGTATAAGGTATCCTGCTTGAGTAGGGAATTGGACTAGAAGACCTCCAAGGTCTCTTCCAAACATTCACAAGACAAGAAGCACTGGGAGAAAATTGCAGTGGGCTAGTCACTTATAGAGATTTTGTAAGATAAAGAGTTGTTCAACAATGAAACATATTACAATAGAGATTGCTGGAGTCTCCTTTACTAAAGGCATTTAAGTTGGGGTGGGGTGGGTGTCCAACATTGGCAACTTTAAGACTTGTAGACTTCAACTCTCAGAATTATTCAGCTAGCCGTGCTTACAAATGCTCTAATTGTGTCCTCGGTTGCAGATACCACATTATTTGATTAAACTAATCTTCCTTAACTTTCCCCCCCAAAAGTCGCTAAAAACCAAATTGTTCAGCCTCCTCACAGACATAGAATCAATGTTCTATTCCCCCAGTTTGCTTGCAAGCAAAAGAATCATGAAAACATCTATCATTGCCTTGCCTTGCCCTTAGCAAATTCTGTACTTCTGTTTTGCAACTTGACTGTCTTCTAGTTGCTTCAACAGCTCAGAAATGAGCACATGGATTCCCAATGCATCAGGTTTTTCCTGTGTACTGCATCGCCTCCATAATGGGTGTCAAAAGGAGACAGTTGCCTTCTGACAAAAACATCACAAGACTTGTAATTCATCATCCCCTCCTCTGAGTTCTTCACTGTTTGAAAACAAATGGAAAAGTACGCCAGAGAATCACTCTTCATACCATGGATTCAAAGGGACATCTGTGATCACTCTTATTGCTGATGGTGGCTGATGGTAACCCAAGGAATACATCAGCAATAACAGTTGCTTCCTTAGTATATTAATGGTAGCTCTGGTTAAGGCACTTGCTGCCCTTTAAGTGTGAGTTTCTCTGTGTGTTTATGCACTCATTTACATTGAAATGTTTACTGATAGAGAAACTATGTTTCTGGCTTTCTTTGCTTACATTTGTTTTAATTCAAGGTTAGCTGTGATTTGGTTCCACTGAAAGTTGTAATTAACCTCTACGTTATGACTAGCAACAAGATGTCTATCTACTCATAACCTAGCTATGTTACTTGCATTTCTTCAGTTGCAATTTCTGTTTATAAAATCAGGTTGAATCACAGAGCATCCATGATTATGTAAAAAAAGAAGAAGGGAAAAAAGGAAATTATCATTACCAGGTTAGCAATAGCAATAACACTTAGATTTATATGCTGCTTCACAGGGCTTTACAGCCCTCTCTAAGCGGTTTACAGAGTCAGCATATTTCCCCCAACATTCTGGGTCCTCATTTGACCAACCTCGGAAGGATGGAAGGCTGAGTCAACCTTGAGCTTGGTGAGATTCTAACTGCCAAACTGCAGGCAGCCGGCAGTCAGCAGAAGTAGCCTGCAGTACTGCATTCTAACCACTGCACCACCACAGCTCATACCGTGATTACCATATTATCATTAAACAAAACTCTTCACCAAAACTCAAACGTGCCAAAATTAAACTTACATCACATATGTTTAATCAAGAAGAGAAGTAGCATATTAGAGTTATTCCAACTTCTACAAATGTTTATAAGTGACATGTTGAGAAATATCAGCTGGGTGTTTCATGGTCAGTAAATATTCAAGCTTTTTTCTATGAATTATAATTTTATCAGTGTTCTCCCTCAATCTTATCTATTTCTTTTTACTCTTGAGCTACAGAACTTCTTCATATATCAAGCTGCCAATGAAGCTTTAGAGATGAACTTCCATCCTTAGAGGAGAAAAATACAACAGACTAGAATATTAACAATAGATGTTCCTATAGCAATGGAAACTTTAAGGGACAAAAGATACAAAGCACACAGAATGGGAATCTTTAGAGTACATGACTATTGAAAAAGGTAGCAGCTTGGAGCCACCTTTTCTGGACCTAGAAATAACACTTGTTCTAATGGTTCCAGACTTCTAGTAGGTTTTCTCTTGCTGAATCATTCCTTTTTTCCCCAATAGAAAGCAAAATCAAACATTCCAAGTAAAATAAAATAATTGTTGATACAAGCACCACAGCATGAAGTAAGTGTCAGCGTTCCAAATATCATCCCTAAAAGGATCAGACTCCAAGGCAAAGCCTTCCCCAAAGTTCTGGTTTATTAGGAGAGACATGTTGGCACGATCTGCGGCAACCCAAATCTGAAGAGATTTACAAT
>JANHFT010007346.1:25130-36340 GCA_032467955.1 Pseudoxenodon macrops
CTAATAAATCGGAACTTTGAGGAAAGCTTTGCCTTGGAGTCTGATCTTTTTAGGGATGATATTTGGAACGCTGACACCGAGCTCGCTTGTTTTCTTGCAGATGTTTCATTACCCAACTTGTTAACATCTTGAGTGGTAGACGGAAGTGGGGTTTGCTCTCTGTTTATTTGCAAGTGGTTTGCACAGTGTTTGGTGGGAATGTTTTCTTCCTGGTAGTTCCTTGATTCAGCTATTGTTTACTGCTTGATTGTTAGTCTGGTATTAATCCCCGTTTATCTGAGTGTTGACTGGCATCAAGTGACATCTGCTGAAGGCTCTCCTATGTTGCAAGCGATGTCAGAAATAAAAAAAATCTGACAAAGCTTTCATTGTATATTTCATTGGGAAATCTTCAGCTGTCCCAATTATCCAGTTCTTTTGCTAATTTCCCCAATTCCAATCTTCATTCTCTTATTGCCAGTGAGAAACTTTGAGCTAATATCTCTGGCGTCTCTGGACTACTCGGGCTTACATTTTGATAGACATGCATCAGATTGAAGATCTTTCATGATTGTATAAATGTTTGTTTCTGGTAAAGAATTTATCATGAACAGGAATATATCCTATAGGATAGGGTCAGAGACAGAGCATTTGCGAGTCCCCAAATGTTGCTAAATTAGAACTGCCTGAATTTTCCCATGCTGGCTGATAGAAGTTGAAATTCAGCAAATATCTGGAGGGCTTCATCCATTGATACAGGATGGGAACTGAAGAATGGTAGATTTACACAGAGGTGGGCTGTTGCCTGTTTGGACTGGTTCAAGTGAACCGGTAGTTCCGACCAGCAGCTGGGCCTGCCCACCAACCCCAATGCTATCCTGTCCTATATAACTGCCATTTTTCTGATGCCATGAGCATACACGGATGGCTCGCACACGGCCACCTCTGGATGTACCAGAGATGGGTTCCTACCAGTTCGGTCTGGTTCTACGGAACCGTTAGTAACTTGGCAGCCAGGTTTGCAGGAACTGTTAGCAAACCGGGCCTGCTGAGCCGGTTCTTTTGGCGGCACCATAGGCCCCGCCATCTTCTTTTTTGCTTCTGCGCATGCACAGAAGCTTTTTTTAAGTACTGTGCATGCGCACACACAGCTGCAGCACATCCCTTAGCAAACCAGCAGTAAGAAGATCCAGAAGAAGATCTGGGATGTACCCGTTTGTTTTGGTATGTGTACTATGAAGTTTGAGGGCAAGATGCCTTTGTTCTTCACTTGCTCTTCACAAGAAGGATGTTATGCAAATTTTGTGGAACAAAATCCTTCAGAGTAATGTTGTTATGTAAATTTAACCTATTTGCATAGGATTCATCTTTACTTCTGCCATCTACAATGACGGAAAAGGTATTGCATGCCACCAGCTATTCCACAACTGCTTCTCAGCTTATTTTTGGAACAAAACATCGTCAAACTTCTATTTCAGAAAAAAAAAAGATGATAATAATGCTAGACTCCCAGGAAGCCAGCAGCTTTAACATATGCTGGCACAGTGAAACAATTAGCTTGAAGGTCCCCAAATTATGTCTTAGGTAGTAAAATATTTCAGGGAATCAAACATAAGAGAGGGCTGCACACTGCACACTAACTGTTCTCCATGCCTAATCAAACTACCTAGAGATTCCTGATACTTGTTAAGTTAACATCTAGTGCAGGTGATTTTATAGAAGCTGGAGAGTCCATACCAGGGGTGGGTTGTAACTTACCTCGCCAGCGGTTCGCTGCCTCCCGTGCTACGTGGGCGCACCTCGTGCATACGCAGTAGAAAAAAGCCCTGCAAATTTTTTAAAAAGGCCAAAAATAAGATGGCGATGCATGCGCAGTGCCGGAAACTCAGGTTCTGTGCATGCGCAGAAGAAAAAAAATCTGAAACATTTTTTTCCCTCCCAAAAAAAAATCCCCCCAAAAATATGGCGGCGCCCACGGAGCAGCAGAACTGGTTCCATTACGTCACCAGCGGCCTACTACCTACTCGGTAGAACTGGTCCGAACCGGTAGGAACCCACCTCTGGTCCATACCTATTTCTTCCAACAGCTCTAAAATAGGTGAATATACCAGGTAAGAGGATGAGGCAATCAACCTTCTTCTATGACTGTGCTCTGAGTTGGAAATTAATTCCATAGACCAGGGGTGTCAAACTCAATTTCATTGAGGACCACATCAGGGTTGTGTTTAACCTCAAGGGGCCACGGTGGGTGTGGCCAGGGTGGAAATGGCCAGCTTGATGTCACTAATGTCAGGGGCACCTGTGGTGGCCCGAGCGCTCTGCCAGAAAAAATGGGCTCACGAACTCCGCTTTCAGCTGGGACTGCCTCCTGCAACCCTCTGCCAGTGAAAACAGAGCCTGGGAGGGCCGCGCGTGTCCCTCCCGAGCTCCGTTCTCACTGGCAGAGGCACTGCAGGCCAGTCCTTCACTGTTTACAGGATGGCCCCATAGGCCGAATCTAAGCACCCTGCTGGCCAGATCCATCCCACAGACCTTAAGTTTGACACCCCTGCCATAGACTGTCATGCCAAAAATAGATACCCACCTATTGGGCACATATTTTTAATTTCAATCTTTGAATTCAATGCAGCCTTCAAATTCTCCTAGAACTGGCATTTTGTTGAAACATGTGGGGGTGATAAACAAGCTTCCTTCTGATTGGAGGGGGAATCGTAAGGTTACAAATGCTACCATTATGAAATAATGTACAGCTGTATGTATAGCAGACATCTGCAGGAATGCATCTGCGTGGATCACAATAGCATGATGCTGCTTTTTGTCTTTCTGATGACAGTCTCCAAAATCTGCCTCTAGGCAGATTTACACCCTTTCCACATGCCTACAGAGAGATGAAACAAACCAGTGGGATACCCAGTGGAGTTAATCCACTGATTCTTTTTATAGACTTCTTAAGATCCTTTCTAACTAGACCTTAAAGAGAGAGAGAAAATCGGGCTATGCTCACAGCCTCAGAATAAGGTGTCAGGGGCTGTTGGTATATTCTCTTCCTCTCAGCGGCTTTGGATGGGTTATCTTTGCACAGCACATTTCACTGAATCTGTTGCTATTTCTAGGTTACATGATTGAATAAATCCCAGGTTAAAATATGGAATACCTGTACTCAGGGTACAGAATAGAATGCAGAATAACAGAGTTGGAAGAGACCTTGTAGCTCATCTAGTCCAACCCCCCTGCCCAAGCAGGAGACCCTACACCATTTTTGACATATGGCAATCCAGTCTATTCTTGAATACCTCCGGTGATGAAGTACTCACAATGTCCGAAGGCAAAGCTGTTCCATTGATTGATTGTTCTCACTGCCAGAAAAGTTCTCCTTATTTCTAGGTTGAAACTTTCCTTGATCAGTTTAATCATTGGCCTTCAGGGGAAATCTTTACTTTTTTAAATCTAGAGCAGGGCTGTCTAACTTGCGGCCTGTGGGCCGGATGTGTCACACACTGGCCACGCCCACGCCCGGTTTAGTGAAAGAGAAAAAACTCCCGATCCATCACGTGATGCTGCCATAACAATGTGAGTTTGACACCCCCTGATCTAGAGCAACAGCTATTCTAGGCTCCCATGCAGAAGCAAGAATGAAGAATTAAGTTTTGATATAATCCTACCTTTTCAGTTTGGATGATAAAAGCACAACTGATACTTTTACAATTATTGCTGGCTACTTCAAGGTTGGAGAAGAACTTGACCTTTGCCTGAAAATGGTTCTAGTCTGACATGCCATGCCAGATCTTTAAGTAATCTAGTTCACCATTTAACAGTCATGGTTTTCCAAAGACTATTTGCATTCCAAAGATAAAAGGACAGGTAATTTAAGCGGGAGACATTATTTACTCCAGGAATTTTTATAAATTTGCAGGCTACCAAATCTCACAAAACAAACAAACACACAAAGAAACCCTTATCCATCCATCTCGATTTTAATAGTCCAGATCTTGTGATCTTAACATATTTCATTCCAGGTTGTACTGAATAAGAAGCCAGTGGACAAAATCTATATAGGAAATTATTATTTTTAAATAGAAAATCTATGTTTAAAATTCATGCTTTTAAAAATTAAATAATACCATGTGGGATAATTTTCCATGGGAATTGGCTTCTGGAGGTTCACTCCTACCCTAGATTGTAATTGTTTTATATTTTTACCTTGCCGAAAAGTGTTGACTTTTGCTAAAGAAAAAAAATGAACTTGAAACAATGATCATGTTTAAAAATTCAAATGAGGTCAACCTTTTATTACATTCACGAGAAAGAAAATTCATTTTTCAGTGACTTCATTGCTAGAGTATGTCTTTATGATTTGCTATCATTTTTCATATTAAGCACCATTTTCTTGATGGTCTATGTCAGTGATGGTGAACCTTTTTCTTCTTGTGTGGCAAAAATGGTGGCACGTGCGCACACACGTCCCAGCACGCACACACACCCCGTGCACACTGCACTGCGCATGCGTGGACACACAAGGAATTTGTCTTTGGTGCATGTGCTCTCAGTGTACATAAAAGGACAAGATACATTTTTCAGGAATCATGAGGCACAACATGTAATGGTAGTCATAGGGTACAAATAAGCAATCAGGAAACAATATCAATAAAAGTCGTAGGATACAAGCAACAAGTTACAGTCCTACAGTCATAAGTGGGAGAAGATGGTGATAGGAACGATGAGAAGACTAATAGTAATAGCAGTGCAGTCTTAGTAAATAGCTTGGTAAAAACCTGACAGACCTTGCAAACCTCTTCCCATCTGTAAATCTTTCCCTCTTTCAAACATACACCAACATGCTTTTGCTGTTGTTGTTAGTTGTGAAGTCATGCCCAACCCATCACGACCCAATGGACAACGTTCCTCCAGGCCTTCCTGTCCTCTATCACATGCTACAGTTCACTAAGGCTACCTTCATTTTCCAATAGAATGTCTTCCAGATATGCTGATTTTTATTGCTTCCAGTCAACCTGGGAACTAGTGTTAATACTGGGGATTGACATACAAATGATCTGTTGAGGAAATGAGTTAACATCGTGGTTAAAAATAAGCAGGATTCCTTCCAACTATGAAATACTATTCAAGGATTCCCTTTTAATGGCAAAGAAGGGTTATGAATGGCAGTACCTAAGATTTAAACCAGAAAGTTCTTCAAACATTCTACAACAAGAAAAACTAACTTTCTTACATACAAGTCTTCACAAGGACTAGATAAAACAAGGATGAATACCTTCTGGTAGGCCATTTTGTCGTTGAGTTGTGTTTTCAAGTATTTGATACTTGAACATGGGCAAAATTGCCCAATATTGTTCCAGAAAACAGCATAAGAAACAATAGGTTTAAATTAAATAACACATAGCAGACTCTCTCTCTCTCTCTCTCTCTCTCTCTCTCTCTCTCTCTCTCTCTCTCTCTCTCTCTCTCTCTCTCTGTATTTTTGTTTATACTTTCCTTTGCTTGAAATTTGAGGATAATCACCAGTCAGGGATGCTTCAGTAGCGGATTCCTGCGCATGACTAGATGATCTCTAAGATCCCATCCAACCTTTATAATTTGTGAGTCTATGAAATCCTAACTTTGATTTCATTTCATATATTCATTAATGTAAAGTATGTATACATGAATACATGAAATAAAATGAAATAAAACATACGCTGGCTCCTTTCCTCTCCAATCATGTCTGATAGTTTCTCTTTCTGCCACATTAACAATGTCTACTTGGTTCCCCCTTTCCAGGTTTCTGGACCTTGCACCGAAGACATCCTTATATGAGAAGAAACATTAAATGCACGTGTTAAGACTCATCTAACATTGAAGTAAGAGCATTCAACATCTTCAGCTGGTAAAGAGTCTAACAAGAGTCTATCCCCATGGAGCTGTCCAGCAAAACAACTCCTGAAGTACAATTCAGGGACAGGAGATTTTGTAGCTGTAAGTTGAGTGAGGTTCTTATTGCCATTTTCATGGATGGATGGATAGATAGATGGATGGATAAAGGGTAGAATGTGGGGATAACTGCAGCTGAAGCTCTGTTGCTCCACCAACCACATCAGGAGCCCTTACAGGATGCAAAAAGAAAAGAGGAAAAAGCTTCCGACTATCACTAATGATAAGCCCTCCCATCCCCCTGAAAACATTTGGGGATTACAAATGCAGAGATTGATTTGCTACCATCTGCCCTAATTCACCATTTGCCACAGGTTTTGAGAAGTGGGGCAACCATCTCATCCCACCTCTTTATTTATCTCAATGTACTGGGCCAAATCAACGTTTTTGAAAAGAAGGTGGAGCAACGGATTAGCACAACACAACAATCCAGAGAACATTTGCATCCGTTTTTCTACAGACACAGAGAGAAAAACAACTCACAGTTATAGCTTAAAAGAATAGAGCATTGCCAAAAGCAATTTTTAAAAAGCGCTCTAGGTACAACATAGCCTTCTTGTGAATTCACAAGATGGGAATGTCCTCCTTATCATGTTCTGACCATAGTACAGCAGTCAAACTATGTCTCCATCTTGCCTAATCTATCAACTTCGCCAATCCATTTCCTTTTTTTTAAATAAAACTGAACAGCTAGAGACCGAATCAAATGGATTCTATGCAGTGGTGGAATTCAATTTTTTTTACTACTGGTTCTGTGGGCGTGGCTTGGTGGGCGTGGTGGGCATGACTTGGTGGGCATGGCAGGGGAAGGATACTGCAAAATCTCCATTCCCTCCCCACTCTGGGGCCAGCCGGAGGTGGTATTTGCCAGTTCTCCGAACTACTCAAAATTTCCGCTACTGGTTCTCCAGAACCTGTCAGAAGCTGCTGAATTTCACCTCTGATTCTAAGCCTGTGCTTCACCATTAACTTAAGGTCCCATTTCTTGGGTGTCAACAGAAGAATTCAACTCTGCATCATTGTTCTTACCTGGGAAGAAGAACAATGGGGAAACACAAGTCACCTGGCAACCATCTCTAAGGCTTACTATACTGTGCACACTCTGGTGTTTTAGCAATTAATTGCATACTTATTATGATGAAATCTATTGTCTGATATTAGAATGACTACTATCTCAAGTTGAGTATCATTCCTAATAATGGCATGCATCCAGTTTTTCAAGAAAATTACAGAAGTAGTTTGCCATTGGTTTTTCCAAGATATATTACAAATCCCAAGTCTAACCAACAGCTCCAGGATTCTCCTGGCGGTCTCCTCTTGGAATATTAACTTTCAGGTCACTAAAAATTAGCTGAAAAATACTGGCGTATTCCCCCATTTTATGGGCATGTGGGCAGATATTTTAAACAAATGCTTAACAAGGGGAACAAGAGGGGACCAAAAGAAAAGCAATAGATCCTCATATCCAAATCATTGACTAGGTCTCCCAAAGAGTTGATTCTGAAGAAATGTCAGCCTATTTATTGTTAGAGGCTAGCACACTAAGTTTACACTTTGGATTAAATAGGGATCTGGAAGAAGGAGGGGGAAAAGAAATAAGTCTACTTAGCTGGTAATGTGTATTGCTATGTTTACTTCAAGTGTGGGGATTGAGATGTCTGTTCCATCACAAATTCTCCTGCTCATTCTGCTAAATGCAACCTAGACATCTACCCCAATAACAGAATGGAAGGATGCCATAAGACCACACACACTCACACACGCACACCAACCTGGATGTCCTTGATGTGTGGGTTTAAATTCCCCAACCAACATAACCATTACTGACAATTTTGGGACTTGGAAGTCCACATCTGGAGAACATCCAGGAAGGGAAAGATGCTGTAGAGACATCAATAAGAGAAATCTAGTGTGGGTGGGGGAAGAGGACAACAAAAAGAGAGTTAAGGAATCTGGTTAGAGAGAAAGCTGGTTTGAATTAAAATATATTGAGTGACGAAAGTCATGAGCAGAGAGCACTAAAGCCTAAAGAACATGGTAAGAAAAAGGACCAATGGAGCATGAGATTTTTCTGAGTTGGCTGCCTTGACCATCAATGGAAGAATTGAGTCAGTTGAGGCATCAATGCAGGGCAATGACATGAAGATCAATATGGGAGTGGAGGAGACAGAACAAGAGACTATAGTGATGATTTAAACATGCTGATTTGAACACTCTAGCCAGTGTTTGGACTGCAACCTTCTCGCAAAGAGACATCACCTTGGAGAAGGACAAGCAATTTAGTTCTTTTATGGCACAGACCCAAAGTGTCTACAACATTTCCAGCTACTACGGAACACCGGAGAGATTCCAGTAATTGTTTTCCAACAAGTCTGACATCTGTTCAAAGTCTTTTAAAGTCTAATGGGTTTGAGTAAATCAAGGCCCACTGGAAACTGTTCTACTGAAGTCAAAAAGGATTTTTTTTTTTAAAAGGAGAAGAATTATGCCAGCTCAACCTTCCTTAATATTTTATAGCTCTCCGAGATAAACATAAGACACAGTCCTCCACATTGCTTGTAGTGGTGGCCAATGTGAATAAGTCTGGAGGACATCAGGTTGAGGAACAGCTAGAAAGTCATACTTTATAAAAAGAGATTGAGAAGGATTCCCACTACATCATGACCATCATATCACAAACATTGAGGTGGGAAGTTGGCTTTGGACTGAACCCACTGTTCTTTTTCTTTTTCTAGAATGCCAGCCATAAAATAATAGTAGGAGATGGTGTAAGTTATACAGTGGGACACAGAGTTGTACATTATTTTTCCAAATTTAAATTTATCTGAGGAAAACCCTTAGTGCTTTTAAATACAAAACTATTCCTATACCAAGGGTCTGCAACCTGCGGCTCCAGAGCTGCATGCGGCTCTTTGGGTCCTGTGCTGTGGCTCCCTGTAAGCTGATCCCACCACTGGCTGGCCCCAACCCTCACCCTCCCCTTCCAGTCACTCCTTGCCTGGCCTGAGAAGATACGGGTGACAGTGGGGGATGGAGAAGCGGCCAGGGAAGAGACAGAGATACAGAGAGAGGGGGAGAGAGAGAGAGACATAGAGAGATACAGAGAGAAAGAGAGATGTCCAAAGGGTTTTGTGGTTCCCACTGTTTTTTAACAACCGGTTCTCTGCCCTAATGACGGGCTGGGTGGGCGTGGTTAGGGGGGGTCATGCAACTGATGGAAGTGAATGACATCGAGTTGGCCACACCCACCCAGGTTTTGTGGCTCCCGGTGTTTTCTTTTCTGTGGGGAAACTGGTCCAAATGGCTCTTTGAGTGTTTAAGGTTGCAGACCCCTGTCCTATACAAAGGCCAGCTCAAACAGCTCAGTTTATCCCCCTCACTTTACAGATGAAGAACATGGAGAGTAAGAGAGAAAGGATGAGTAAAAAGCAAGTCAAAGCAGAGAGAGAAATGTGTTTTCTTTTGTGCTCCCCCCCCCATCTATTTCCTTGCTGGTGTGAAAAATATTGGGAGCTGTCAACATTGGCAAGTCTGCTGAAAAACACCAGCAGACTGTGTTCTACTTTTTGCCTGTACTAGCTGAAGAAAGTGAGGGAGAGAGGGAGGGAGGGAGAAGAGGAAGAAAAAGGCAGAGAAGAAATGTGTATTGTTCTAGGTTTGTTTTGCTGTCAGATGACAGTGCTGGACTTACTTTAGGAAGAATGAAAGAACGACTTCAGATGTTAAGAGAAGAACAGGGGGAAAGAAGGACTAGGGGTGACATGATAGCGGTCTTCCACTATCTGAGGAGCTGCCACCAAGAAGAGGTGGACCAACCTATTCTCCACAGCACCAGAAGGATGACAAGAAGCCATGGATGGAAACTAATTAAAGACAGAAGCAACCTAGAACTAAGGAGACGTTTCCTGACAGCGAGAACAATCAGTGGAATGGCTTGCTTTCCAAAGTTGTGGGTGCTCCATTCCAAGGAAGCTTTTGAAAAAAACAACAGATTGGATAGCCATTTGTCCAAAATGGTATAGCATCTCCTGCTTGATCAGATGGAGGACCAAGACCTCCAAGGTCCCTTCTAACTCTGTTATTCTGTTAATTCTCATCAACTGTAGACACTGCTTTCCTGCCAGAACAAAATCCCTTAAAACCGTGTGGCGAACCTATGGCACGCGTGCCACAGGTGGCACATGGAGCCATATCTGAGGGCACGTGAGGCATTGCCCTATGTCAGCTCTAGTGGACTAGATGATTTTTGTCCTTCCAGAGGGTGGAAAGAGGCCATTTTCCCCTCCCCAGGCTTCAGGAAGGCAAAAAACGGACCCAAGGGCCAACCGGAAGTTTGGAAAGGAACTTCCGGTTGGCCCGTTGGCCCATTTTTCGCCTTCCCCAAGCTTCAGAAAAGGCTCCTGAAGCCTGGGGAGGGTGAAAAATGTCCCAAGGAGCCAACTGGAGTGAGGCCTGCGTGCATGCATGGGGTGGGGGACACAGCACGAGGGTGGTTGTGTGTGCCTGCGCGAGGTCGGGCATTGCATTATGGGTGTGGCCACGTGTGCGCGTGACCTCCCCACGCTCTCGCCGCTTTTGGCACGCGATGGCAAAAAGGTTAGCCATCACTGCCTTAAAATAATCTGTTGCATCAGAGATGGTGGTAGATATCATCCTAACATTAGTGTTGAAACGTCAACTACCAATTCAGTGTGGTAAAAGGAAGAGATGGGGAGGGGGGGCATTATTTCTCTCACTTCGGGAAGCAAAATGGTGAGAGTTGGCTTCAGCAGACAACATTACCAGTCACACCAACCAAGGGTGAGAGCCTG
This sequence comes from Pseudoxenodon macrops, assembly GCA_032467955.1. Taxonomy (NCBI): domain Eukaryota; kingdom Metazoa; phylum Chordata; class Lepidosauria; order Squamata; family Pseudoxenodontidae; genus Pseudoxenodon; species Pseudoxenodon macrops. The sequence continues at coordinate 35,846 of JANHFT010007346.1, forward strand.
AACAGAGCACCTGATGGGCTAGAGAAGCCTGGGGTTGCAATCTCAAACTTCATTATAAAGTATGGTGAAGGTGACCTCCCAGTGCATACTCTGCTTTTCACAGAGGTTTGTGGGCAGGTTTTCCCTGCTCCATCTGGCATTAATCATAGTTACTGCTTCTTTCCAGTTTGCTGCTCCAATTCCTAGGTTTGAGATAAAAAGAGGCAATGTTTCATTTGCTTCTTTGAACTCCCGGACAAAATATATCCTGGCATAAATGTCAAAGAAACCTAGCTTCTTGTATATTTTTCAAGCAAAATATTCCCCAAATTTCTATCATGCTTCCAGAACAAGGACCATGAAGATTTCTTTACCCATGAAATGAAGGTGGAAATGTATTGTTCCACCTGCTGTGAGCATAATTTTTGTTGCAAATAGGAGTTATTATTATTATTATTATTATTATTATTATTATTATTATTATTATTATTATTATTATTATTATTATTATTATTA
>JANHFT010007347.1:20447-38561 GCA_032467955.1 Pseudoxenodon macrops
TAACATGTGGTAATCCCCCCCCCCCCTGAGATTTACAAGACAATCGCACAGTCTGAGAAATTCCTAGAACTTTCAGAACTTAACTGGCATATTCCATGGTCAAAAAAAAAAAGAACAATGTGTATAGCCTTGGATTTTGCTTCTTTCTCCTTTTTGTCGTAAATATAAAAATAACCATTCTTCTGAAATACTTGGAATCAATCAATCAATATTGTGAATTTAGATTTGAAAACACTTTCATAATAAATACTAAGCATTAGGACTTTTATTTTTCACTTGTCTTCTTTCTAATTAAATGACTGCAGAAGGAAACGTGAGGCCTGAACCTAGGCTGAAGTCCTCAAAGCAGATTGACCAGAAGTTGGATTCACAAATCACACTAAGCTATTATTTACTTGTTGCATAAACCACAAGATCTGGATTACCACTTCATGCCAAGCCATAAAGCACGATTAGCCTAAAGCACATTGTAATTGAGCATCACAGGGACAACCCATTTAGCTTCCAATAGTATATGGATGCGGTAAAGGGACGCGGTGGCTCAGTGGCTAAGATGCTGAGCTTGTTGATCAAAAGGTCAGCAGTACAGCCGTTCAAATCCCTACACTGCATAACGGAGTGAGCTCCTGTTATTTGTCCCAGATTCTGCCAACCTAGCAGTTCGAAAGCACGTAAAAAATGCAAATAGAAAAATAGGGGCCATTTTGGTGGGAAGGTAATAGCGCTCCATGTGCCTTTGGCATTTAGTCATGCCGGCCACATGACTATAGAGATGTCTTCAGACAGTGCTGGCTCTTCATCTTAGAAACGGAGTTGAACACCGCCCCCTAGAGCTGGAAACAACTAGTACGCATGTGTGAGGGAACCTTTACCTTTAGTATATGGAAACACTTGCATATGTTCAATAAACTGACCTCAGGCACCAGGAACATGGTTGCACATGACTCACAATAAGGAGCTTTGGGTAGTGCTGTAAGAAAGCTGCATGGTCCTTGCTGCTCCTACCACCTTGATTTTCCTTGATTGAAAGTCAGGATAGAAACTCTGGGCAAAGCAAAGTTCACATAAACACTGACAGAACTTCAGTATGAAAATGTCTTTTCCATAATAATGCTGGTTTTAGTTCCTATTTACATTGGATACAAGCCATATCCTGTCTGAAAAGACTATCTGATCCAGCACAATTTTCCTAAAGTGATGCGTCACCATTTTCTGCTGTCCCCAAAAGTAATCATGCCTCTGAAACAGATTGAGAACTGAGGAATCCGTGGAAATTTCTACTTGCCCAAATGGAAGATCCTCCTGTCAGTGATATTCATACATTGTAATTTATTAAAATAAGTTCAAGAGGCAAATCCTAAGGATTGTTTTAGTGAGCAGAGCACCATTGTCAATACTAAGGATCTGTTTTAATCTCTGATCAAAATCACTTTTGCAAAATATGTGGATGTCTGGAGTCATACTATTCCCTCAAAATGCTGCTTTCTTGGAGGGAGAGTGGAATTACTGCTAGAAGAGTAATTCAGTGATACCATGAAGGCAAAAAATAAATTGGCTGCTCCCATTTCCCAAGACCTTTTTAACTGTAGAGAAAAATCCACTAAAAACTATATAAAATATATATATAAAAGGCCATTAAGGACTCTTGGTGCAGATTTCCTTAAATTTCATCCTTTGTTTTTGATAGAACATCCTGCTTGGTTTAGAAACCCAACCAAACAGTATCCCAATAAATGTTTGTTGGAGTCAGCTTGGCCCTATCTAGAAAAGGGGATTTTATTCTTTGGTAATTGGTTGGACTATCCAACCCTTTGTCCTACTAGAAAGTATTTGCTAACCTTCAGGTGGAGGCTGCCTTCATGTAACTTAAATCCATCATTGTGTCCAGCACCCAGGAGGCTGCTCAAGAATATATTTCCCTTCAATTCCTTCCAAATGAGGCATCACTGCCCCTTTTTTTTTTTCATCTTCTAAGAATGCCTAGAGACATTTCTGAAAATAAAGATAAGGATGGATTTTTGTTGTTGCTTCTTTGTTTAATAATTTCAAATATAGTAAGATAGGTCAGAGCACCTAGAGGTGTTCTTTTTTTTATTTGTGCAATTTTGCAACACATTTATTTTCCTGAGACCACGGTTACCGTGAGACAGAGGTGGGTTCCTACCGGTTCTATCCGGATCTATAGAGTAGGTAGTAATTCCGCAGTGATGTCACGGAGCCGGTTCTGTCAGTGGCTCTGTGGGTGCCGCCATCTTGGATTTTTGACTGCTGCACGTGCGCTCGCTCGCGTACTTTGCTCTCGCACTCGGGGTGCGACCCTGAGCGAACCAGCACTAAGAAGATTCAGAACCCACCTCTGCCGTGTAACAGTACCACAATACTCCTAAATGGTATTAAGAAAGGTATTTGCTTCCAGGCCAATGGATTATATCTCACTTTCAGGGGCTGGAGAGCAATCTCGGCTCACCTGTATCCCCATGAATTCAGGTGAAGCTCTAAAAGAGGGCTAAACTCTTTACCAAGAACATACAAAATGGATCTGCAGTAATATATATTGTACCAACATCCTGAGCAGATCTTCTGCTTGGGGCACTAGGGAGCCATACCTCCTCAAGAGATACAAGCAACGTTTCTCACCCTTCCTCCATTTTTGTTTTCGGTTTAATATTCCACAGCTACTGAATATGTTTAGTACAAATTGGACTGCCTGGGAATAGTAGTTTAGTCTGTTTGGATTCAGGCATCTGTTACGCTTCTGCAAACATCAAATCATGTTCTTTTTCTCAATATTCAACACAATGGCGTTTGTTCCAGGCCGCATGTATGACTGGCTGGGTTTACATATCACACCAAATCATAATTTTTACCCACATAAAATAATCAAAACATCTCCTGGTTCATACAATGTTAAATTATTGTTCTTGAGCTAATGCTTGTTTGTTTGTCAAATTTAGAACTCCATAAAGATTCTGAGCAGTGAACAACATTCAAAACAGTCAGAACAATAAAGCCAAGGAAAAGAATAATACCTCTTTAGAAGAGAAACATTCAAAAAAAAAGTTCAATTATGGGCTTGCCTCTCACCTTAATTCAAGGCCTGGAGAAACAGCCAGGTTTTCAAATATTGTTTAAGCACCCTCAAGGTGTGGACCATAAGGATGTCAGAAAGGAAACTGTTCAGAGACAAGTTGTATGAGAGAAAAGTGTGTTTCCTGGTCCTGACTGATGACATTAGATTATGCCTGATCTGCCTGATTATACAGGATGGGCAGAAATGATCAGAGACAGGTGGTCCTTAAAGATAGTCTAGTCTTCTTTCTTAGCTCGCTACCTAACAGGTTTCCCAGTATTATGATATCTTCAATCCTCTCCTACTACACCTTGAATGAAAACAGCTTGCATAATCCTAGGTGTGCCTTGCCTGTATTTGCCCGTCTGGAGCAATGAAAGATGGACACACCTTGAATTGTTCAATGAGCTTGGAAGGTGTGTTGAGGGAAGATTGGGAAAGGAACAGCAGAAATGCCTGTCTTCAGCTGTTTCCCATAAGGAATAAGACACGTTTCCTTGTGGACGTCAAGAATGGCTCATGTGGCAATACAACTATCCAACATTTATTGGCAGCTTCTTTGCCATCTACATCTCTCACAGGCATTGACCTATGAGCCTTCCCTTTGGGAGCGTCCCCTGGCCCTTTTCCATGAGTCCAGACTGAACAATATGCTTAAGAGTTGGGAGTTGAGTTGAATATCTTTAGCAGCTACCTTGGTCCAGGGAGAAGCTAAGAAGAAGGACACCCAAAAAAAAGCTCTTTTTTTGCTTGGGTCTTGCATTTACTTCCAAATTTTTTCTTTGGAAAAACACTAAGAGTAGAAAATGTCACTAATTAAAACAACATTAATTTATCATTACAGAAGACAGCATTTGAAAGGCACTACGCAATCTAAAATCATCTCTATCCATTGGAGCAGATGGACTATGTGCCTATTTCTTAAATCAATATAATCATAATATGCATATCACTGATAATAATCGCATAGTAAAGTCACATTAGCATATCCATATTAAAAAAAAACTTAAAAAAAATATAATTCATCATTTTCTTAATCCTTTTTGGTTTCTAACCTCTGTTTCTGTTAGCCATCGATAAAACAAATCCCATGTTAAAAAGCATTCTGTTTCTTCATTCCCCTTTATTGTTAGTGTTAGTCTATCCCTCTCTGCGCAATGTAATACTTTTTTAATAACACTTCCATCTGAAGGGATCTCCACTGTTGTGCAAAAACAATTCTTGCTGCTGTTCAGACCTGTAAAATTAGATACGTATTCCCTTTATTATTCCAAACGATTTGTACTCAGACAACATGCTGTTCCTACAGACATTGCTTTTTATGTTTATTAAAGACAAAGGTATCAATATCACATGTCACATAAAACAAAACATTTTAAAAATGTTCAGAAATCACTCTCCAATCCGCTTCTATCCTTTTGGTTTTCCCTTGTCTAACAGGAAGCACACTGGATAACAATCACCCATTGGGCTAGTCCCTTAATTACTTTGTATTTGCTTTGCTCAACTGACGTAATTGCTTGCCGTGAAACACCCAGCCTTAGTCTTAGACCAAACTGGAAATGCTACTGCAATAGCAGGCAGCTCAGAATGAAGAACCCACTTGCTGGCTGCACGGTGAGTAGAACATGGGCCTTTCTGTGCAATTCTCTCCTCCTGTCTTTTCCCTTTGACCAGAGGACTGGATGCCTTCTTAAAAAAGGGACAGTTTCAAAAGGGTTTTGGAGGCAAGCAGGAAGTATTTCTTGTTCTTTGCAGGACTTATTGAGGGCTCTTACCAGAGGTGGGTTCCTACTGGTTCTATCCAGTTCTATGTAACCGTTACGATGATATCACGGAGCCGGTTCCTTTGATGTCTCCGTGGGCGCCGCCATTTCGAATTTTGCTTCTGCACATGCGCAGAAGCTATTTTTTGACTGCTGCACGGGCACGCACGTGCTTCTCATGCGTGCACGAGGCGTGACCCTGAGCGAACCGCCAGCAAAACAACTTACAGCCCAGCCCTGGCTCTTACCTGGAAGCTTCTGGATCGAGTAGCCAGCCACTGGGTTGAGCTGTACCATAGATTCCCTGCATGCTCTAAGTACTCTTCCCTCTTGATCTTATTACTCTTCAGATGTTCTGTCTCCAACTTGCTCACTCCTCCTCAAGCTAACAAGCGGGCATCTCAGTTCCTTTTGTGCATACTCAAAAGCTGAGGCATGTTCACCTCTGGTTCACCTCTTGGTTTTTTGAGTGGGGCCCATCCTGGAGGCCTCCTTGAAAAATGAAGATGTTGGGTATGAAGGGTAAACAAGGAAGTGCAGGAGGAGGAGAAACCCGGTGGGAAAGAGCACAAACAACACGGGACCCTCCTGAATGCTTTGTTTGTTGGCTTGAGTCTCATCTTTGAGGCTGGTGGGCATTCTTGAAGTTTTGAAAGGATGGTCGGTTTTGTTTTTTTGCACTTGTGTCAGAAGCACCGAGGCACTTCAAGGATTAGCCAGTGATGTCACTGTTGCCGGGAGGGGGGGGGAAATGCCTAGTTGGGGGCTGCTTTTATGTCCTTGCCAGAAATTGGAGGGAAAGATAAAGAGCTCACCCTGCCCCAATAGCAGCATTAGGGTCTCAAACGCGGGTTTGCTAAGCTCCAACCTAACCACGCAAGACCCCATGCTCCTTATGACATGAGCAACATCACACAATCGGTTCCACAATGATTGGGTTAAAAACACACCTTTGCCAGAATCCTCCTTCTGCCCAAACTTAACCTGTTTTCCCAGTTCAGCCTCCCCTCTCCTAGAACAGCTCCTTTCCTCCTCTCTTTGCTGAAGCTAGTAGGTGGGGAAATCTGTGGGAGAAGCTGGCAGACTTCCTCCAAAACCTGCAGCCAAAAATAACCAGAGGTGGGTTCTGAATCTTCTTATTGTTGGTTCGCTCAGGGTTGCGCCTCGAGACTGTGTGCAAAGCACGCCCGAGCGCGCACACAGCGGTCAAAAACTAGCTTATGCACATGCACAGAAGCAAAAATTAGCTTCTGCGCATGCACAGAAGCAAAATCCAAGATGGCGGCGCCCATGGAGCCACCAACAAAACCGGTTCGGTGACATCATCGCGGAGTTACTACCTGTTCTATAGAACCGGATAGAACCGGTAGGAACCCCTCTCTGGGGTGGGGGAGTTATCCAGTATACGGGAACAATCTTTAAATAATAATCTAAACAATGTTTAAATAATCTAATGTGAAATTTAAAGAGTTTGATTTACCAAATATAATTTTGCTCTGGGCCCATTTCCGAATTGCACCCCTGACATATAATCTGAAGGTCTCCTTTAAAAAAAGACACCCTATTTTATTTTTTATTGAAAAGGTTAAAATATTTTATTGAAAAGGTTAAAATACAAAACCCAAAAGAAAAAAAAAACCTAAACAGAAACAACACAAAACAAAAACATTGAAAAAAATGTGAATTTAAAAAAGGACAAAAAAAGTATCTAAAGTATTATGTGTAAATATGAAGGAATATATTATATTAGAAGTATATATACTACATGGTAAGAGATATTATGTTTTAAACCTACACTGAGGGGAAATATTGTATTATATAAAAAGAGTACTACGTAGTGGTATATATGAACCTATGTATAAAGGTAAGAAATTATAGAATGTATAAAACAATTGGCCATAAATGGAGAAGTTACAAACAGGATTGATACCAATAATGGAAAGCTGTAAAAGTGGCATGTGATTTTTAAAGCAAAAAGGGTTCAATAACAATTATTTATATAAAAAAATAAAAAGGACAAAAACACATATTATCCCCTCCCCCAGTTAAACACTGACAAATTTGTTGCAACAACAGTAGCTTCCTTTCCCCTTTTCAAAGCAGGTAGGTTCAAAATTTATAAGGCCTCCTATATCCCTTTGCCAATAAAAATTTGTCCTACATCAGAAGTGCCTAAGTTTTTCCAGTTCAAAGACTACACTTCTCCTTCAAATGGTAGATCAAGAAGGAGGCTGCAAAAAAGTTACAGACAGCGTTAAAGACAACATTTCCACCGACTTTTTGAAACAACTCTTGGGTGTGTAAAGAGTTATAGAAAAAAAAGAATGAAATGCAGTGGCCTTCCTACCGGTAGTAGTGGGGAAACTTCCTTGTTTGTTCAATTACTGATTTGGTCACATTTGTCTCCTGCCTCAGTAAGAGATTCTGATCCTTGCTAGAACCTTTATTTCAACCAATTATCACGGCAGGATTCCAAATCATATGTAACTCTTTTCTCTGAGCTTCATCGCGGGATGCTTTTGACCGGAGGACAGCGTGAAAGAAATACATCCTCAGTCCTGTAGCATGTTTAAAATTTCATTTTGGGCAGACGCATTGCAAAAACAAGTGAGGAAAAACTAACATCCTTGAGGATAATATCCATATATTACAGCATCAAATGTATTTCAGCCGTGATGGCGCGGTGGTTAGAATGCAGTTGTTGTTAGTTGCGAAGTCGTGTCAACCCCATGGACAAGTTTCCGCCAAGCCTTCCTGTCCTCTACCATCCCCCGGAGTCCATTTAAGCTCATGCTTACTGTTTCAGTGACTCCATCCAGCCACCTCATTCTCTGTCATCCCCTTCTTCTTTTGCCCTCAATCATTCCCAGCATTAGGCTCTTCTCCAGTGAGTCCTTCCCTGCCAATTCTACCAGATTTTAGTGGCCATGAAGAATCTATGCAATTTTCTTGGTGATAATATGAAAATTGCATGTCATTGCCTTCTTTGGGGATGTTCTATGAACTTTCTAGTTTAGGCTACAGTCCTTAAATTCCCTGGAGGTTTCTCATCAAAATACTAATTAGGTCTGGCTTTTCTTAAAGCAAAGTCAGCCAGATGATGTCCTCAGCTAACACAGGAAGCCACTTTATACTATATCTATTGTTCTTCCAGATTAATCCTGCATGTGCTGAATGTTATTGCATTGTATGTACTGCATACACACAGATTCATATGAAAAGCTTTCCTAGCCCTGCCTGGAAAGGAAGTTTAAACCTGGCATCGTCCCTACACAAAACTATGCAGGAGCACTAAGTATACCGCTTTGAATTCCTAAATGAATGGCTGAATGAATATCTAAGAATAAATCATTTAAAAATAAATAAAACCTACCATAAAGCAGTGCTTTGTATGTTGCCTTCCCATATTAACATGGTGGTTAGTTAAACAATGTCATTTTCTGCATGAACCAGCAAGGGTGCATTAAAAAACCAATAAATAGTTGAAGATATGCTACTAATTATCCAGACACATTTTCAAGTTCTTTGTGAGCTTGATGCATTATGTTCAATTAATTAACATATATTTATAACCTCTCAACACAAGGAATGTGTGGTTTGTTTTTTTACTAATGTAATGGAAATGTACCCTTAAATGTGTTGTTGGGTATTCATTGGAATATTTCCAGCACCATATGTTTAGCCTTCCTATTCTTATGGAATACAACTCAGAACCATTTTGCCTATATAAAAGAGGAACTCATACCTTCACCCACAGAAGACTAACATATGTGATGTATAATCCATCCATCACAGATTGTCAATATTTTATTCATTTATTACCATCTCCTCAAACTATTCATCCCAGTGTTCATTGTTTTCTTTGCAAGTCCTGTTTGTTATCACCATAACAACCTTGTAGGAGAAGGACAAGTGGAGAAACAATGACCTTGGCAGGGTTGATCATTAGGTAAATGAAGGAAGCAGCTTTAGGAGCAAATACTATGGGGGGGATAGATGATAATGCAGGCTTGGAGGAAAGAACTGTGTCTGCCTTCTACACTAAAACATTGGGTTCTCCTGAGATGCAAGAGAAGATGATGTCCCTTGGCCAGTGTTCAAATAATGTTGATGATGATGTTACAACTCTTTTGTGATAGTCCGTAGTGCAACCGTTTCTCTTTCTAACAGACACATGTTTGCAAATGTATCACGTGTTTAAATTTAGTGTCAATGGGGATCATATACAGTATTAGAAAGTACCTATGATGTTACATTTCTCAAGAAACCACTTCAGTAGGAACATGATAAAAGCAAAAAATAAATAAATCCTAGTATTATAGTTTCCTCTGTTCTAGTGGAGATGCCTTTCTGAACTTTCTGTTTAGATTAAAATAATGACAAAAATGCAATTCAGATTTTGCCTACAACAGAGCCACTAGTGAACTGCAGGTCCAAATTGTGGAACTCCAGGCATACTCAATGCAAAACTTTGTCTCAGGCAAGAAGAAATTCCACCCACCTCACTTGTCCTAATCAAGTTAGAAAAGCTTTTGACTTTAAAAAAAAACAACAGGAAACAATTTTTTCAGGGAAATGAATGCTGATAACGAAAGTTAAGGAAAAGAAGAAGCTTGCTTTCCTAAACTTTTGTTTAGAAGTTACAGCTCCAGATGAATCCAGGAGATCTGAGGAAAGCCAAGAAGACTCTTCTGCTTCAGGAACTCAGGTGGTTTGTAAAGAGCAGGTAAGCATTTCAGGCAGAAAACTGCAACAAGGTCTTTAGTTTGATGTTTGTGTGCAACTAAAAATCTTTATTGTTTCTGGTAATTTATTGTCTCTGATGTATATTCTATCTATGCAAGCTTAGTTATTATAGGTTAAATGCCTCTTGGGATCTCCGAAGAACAGATCCAACATACCTTGAGTTCCATCCCAAGATTTTTATTCTTGTTATTGCTTTTTGCGAGAATTTTTTACAAGAGGTGCTGTCTGTGATATTAGCAGTGCAGTATTTTTATTTTATCCTCCATTTATTGGTTGTACTCACGACTAGCAAAAGTTTAAAAGATATATTTACACTCATAAAAAAAGTCATTTTATTTATCACGGGTGAGTTTGGTCTACCTCCCAAGAGAGGGGGGGAGGATTTTCCCAGTCACAGGGCTTGTGCCTCAGATGTGGTACTATAGAATTTATTTCAGGTTTATCCTCCATCTTTTGTATTTGCTTGTAAGCGTACATAGGCCATGGAGGTCCTCACACACATGTGCATGCATACACAGGCACACACACACCAGAATTGAGGGGCAAAGCTATTGCCTGAATCAGCTACACCAATGAGACCTAAAACATGCAAAATTTCGAGAATTTCTAGGAGAGCAGCCTTGTGATAATCATCTACAGGTTCTGTCCTTCTTCTTCATGAGTAGGGTTACCAAACGTCTGGCTAAACAAAAACATATCCATTATCCAACAGAAATCTTAAAATCAAATATTGTCAGGTTTTTTTAGTGTTGTTTTTTGAGTGAGACTGTTTCCACCACAGTAGTCATTCAAACTTTTATGTATCATGACATAAAAGTACATTTTTATTGCAGATACCAAGGAAGTTTAGTGCGTCCTTTCTTCCATTTTGTCCTCATTTCCAATTGTCCGTGTCCTCCTTTGTCTGTTCAGAAATCTGGTAACAAAGGTACAAATCAGTCAAGATCTGATTTGAATTAACAAATTATTGGTGGTAAAGTTCTGGTTAAACATGTGATTCAGAATTCAAAGGCATCACTTAATTAATGATTTAAGCAGATTTAAGATTCAGTTCAAGAAAAGATTTGACCATAAATTATAATGGGAAAGAATCCAAATATATTCAGGTTCTTCACCTGAGTGGAATGAAATAGCAGGGATGACAGACTCTTTAGAAACAGCATTTCAAATAGCCTCAGGGATTTAACTGCAATTATCTTCTTTTTTTTTAAATCCCTCCAGTATCATTTTTAAGAAGAAGGTAGCAGGGATGAGCATGGCATGACAATCTCTAAACTGTCCTGCAAAAAACCTATCCAGAAGTTGCTGAATTGTATGTATGTAGAAATGATCTTGGGAGACAGGAGGGTGAGCTGCAGACAGGAAAACTGGTGTGTGGAAGATATTTCAGCCCATGGAAGGAGGGAAGGCTTGGGAAGCATATCAAGCATACCTTCCTAGTTTTCCAGGGATTAAAAAGAAAGGAGGGGAGAAATACTTTTTAGCCTTGCAAGATTTTGTTGATGTAACAATAAAGAATAGAGCCAGGGTTGTAGCTTTCTGCATTACCTCTCAGGGCAAACATGAATGTAGACAGTATTTAATTAGAACATCCAAACTCTCAAAAGTTATTCAAAAGTTCTTGCGAAACACTACAAAATAGAATAGAATAGAATGAGCTGGAAGAGTCCTTGGAGGTCTTCTAGTCCAGCCCCCTGCTCAAGCAGGAGAACCTATGCTATTTCAGATAAGTGACTGTCTAGACTCTTCTTAAAAACATTCAGTGATGGAGCGCCCACGATTTCTGGAGGCAAGCTGTTCCACTGGTTAATTGTCCTCACAAAATCTGTCAGGCCACTCATTTTTCTGGTATGATAGGATCTTAGCATGGTTGGACTCTTCTTTAAATAATCTGTTATGTGCTGCTTGTTCAACAATTTTTTTTTAAAAAGTCTGAGAAGCATACTATCACTATAGGCTATTTAGTACTATATGATATAAAGAAATAGAATGTACATACATACACAGTGGATTGGCAACAAGCCAACTATCTCAGACACACTTAAGCAATGAAAACTGGGTCTCCTTTTCTTTCTTCCTCTAAGCCAACTTCTCTAGATATAAAGTCTAATCGAAGAATGGAAGAATCTGCCACAAGCAGTGTGATAGGCAGGGTTTGCAGGAGGAGTAAATACTTATTAACCAGCTACCCATTAGCATTAGGGAGCCCATCACTCCACTGAGTGCCTCCCTCAATTATGTCTCTACAAGTGGAGAAAAGCAGCAACCCTATTTGAAGCTCTGTAAAGCCAAGAAGTGCATCAAATCTTGAACCTTTTTTCTTCTTCGAATTTTTCCAAGCATCAAAACCAAATTTGATGTTTAAAAGAGATTGGAAGATTTGATTTGAAATTTTGATTCGAAGTGGTGATTCAGTCCAATGTCCTTCAAATCCCCATTCAAGGCTTCAACGAATCCTATTCCTTGTCTATGGAGATTCTCAGCCATCATGGTTGTCACAAAGGTTCTTTTTCCCAAAAAAGCAAGTGGACTTTCTTTGTGTTTTCCTTGAAGACCTTTTGCTTCTCATCCAAGAAGCTTTCTTCAGTTCTGATTGAATGAGGAAGGGAGGGGGAATGCAAGTTCAATAAGCCACAATGAAGCAGACTTTAGTTTAGCATGTTATGCAAACCTAGCCTAACTCTATGGAGAAACTCTCTGGCTCCCTCTTATTTTTTCTGTTGCTTCTCTATCCCTAGTCTATGCACTGTCTAAACAAGCCTCAACATTAAGATTCCTATGCATTCTCTTGAGATAAAATGGGAAAAAAATTCAATGATAATAGGAAATGTGTGTGTGTGTGTGTGTGTGTGTTTCCATTCCACTGAATTCATAAATACTGCCTGGACAAGCCCCTGCAATTATCTTGGCAAGTTTTTTTCAGACGTGATTTGCCATTGCCTCCTTCCTAGAGCTGAGGAGGGAATAGTGCAGGGTCATCCACCTGGTTTTGAGCCTAAGACAGAACTAGAACTCATAGGCTCTCAGTTTCTAGCCCGATGCCTTAATCAAAAGAAAGTGCGTGCTTTACTCTTGTTCGTTACTCCAATTCATTCCTTTTGGAATTTAACAGTGAAAAGATCTGTTTCACAATTTGCTTTGGCTTCACCCCTAACTGCAGGTTAATTAAGAAACTAGCCTTACACTGCGGAATCCCAGCATTTAATGAATCAAAGGTTAATAGCTCTGATTGTAATGTTAATTGACATATTTACCACTCATGAGCTTATCACACAATAGTTAGTTGGATGAATGATTTGGGGCATGGGGGTCACAGCTCTTTTCCTTTCTGATATATTAAGCCTGTTTCCATACTGAGAAGCTACTGAGTGGTCGGAACTACTGTCAGTTAATAGTGCCATAACAATTTAAAAATCAGCAGCCATGATGAGATGAGAAGAGACTCATTTGTATAGACAACAAAATATTAGAATCTGATTCAGGCATTGATTGGATATTTCAGGATTTAGCATTTGAAGTGAGATATGTTCCACAATGCCAGTGCCACTGAAGGTCTCTAAGCCAGAAGGAATCATCCCATAGAATTGTTATTCTTCTGATTTTCGGATCCATAGAGTTCAGGAAAATTTCCACTGTCCTGTCTATGTGTGTTGAAATAACCCTTCCTTGCTAATCAGATCTCTTAGATCCAGAACCTAGCACTCTTATTCAGAACATATTGTCCTTACTTCCAGCTGACTTTAGATCTTTGCTGAAACAACACCTAGGAGTTATTTCAATATACAGTCTCCTATATATAGTTTGGGATAAATATGTCTAGGTTTAAATATACTCTTTTTCTCTGTTGTTGCAGAATGTCTCTATTATTAAACAGCCAGGTCACATAGCTCATGGATTACTAATGTTCACCTTAAATTCAAACTATGTATTATGGACTCCCAGTTGTGGCCTCTAAGCCTCTTCATTGAATTGAATTTTAATTCAAACTACAGGGGGGAAAAACTGCTCTTCTCATCTGAGGTAGCATTGTGGCTCAGCGATTAAGACATTGGACTTGTTGGTTGGAAAGACAGTAACTTTTGGACTCCCAGACTGGGAATATACTTTAAGCAGTGGCGGCAACATGGCTGAAAGGGTGGATATTGCTTAGAAATAAAAGGATTCTAATCATAGAGGGTCACGAGTTACAGATTGGCTGGCACGCCTTCATCTGGGAAGGAAAGCATAAATAACACAAGTATTTTCAAAGGCACCACGTAAGAGGGGTATTATTAGAGGATTGGCTGGAAATAAAAGGAAAATATTATATTAACGTTCCGAAATGGTTATCTCCAATGGAAGCAATAATATACCCAAACGTCCTAGACTTGGGTAAGACAATAACATCTAAAAAATTATTAGATGAGAAAGATGAACTTAAAACAAGACAGGAACTAAACATATCTGGAATAAAAATAGATTGGTGGGCTTACGCACAAATACAGTCCAGATATAAAAAGGATGTAACACAATATGGATTTCAAAAAAGACAACAAGAATTGGACAAAATATTATTAGATACAGAAGAAAAAATGATATCAGAAGTATATAATTGTTTATTGAACAGTAAAATGGAAGAGGAAATTGTAAAAGAGGTGATGATTATTTGGGCACAAAATAATTCAGAACCCACCTCTGGGACCACTAATATGATCTGCCTAATGACCGGCTGGGTGGGCGTGGGTAGGTGGTCATGTGACTGGGTGGGTGTGGCCAACTTGATATCACTCACGTCGAGGGGTGCCATGCTGGCCTTTACTCACCCCTCCTCTCCCAGCCACTTCTTGCCTCCCCATCTGGAATCCTTAGGTCCCCTACAGGAAGCAGTTGTTGGAGCTAAGCAGCCACCATGAGAAAGAGTTGGCAAAACAGCTGGCTCAGTTCAAATTGGCTCTGGCCAAGATAGAGGCTCAGCAGAAGCACCTCACTAAGGACTACAAGCATAGGCTTTCGAAGCAGAGAGAAGACCTGCGGGAGTGCAAGGCCAGGTGCCAGTGCCTGGAGGCTCAGTGGGATGAGATGGTCAGCCAGTTCCAGGCCATGACGCAGTCCCACTGGAACAAGACCCTCCGATTCTTTGTCACCAGTTGGTGACCGCTGATGTAAACTATCACCCATCTCATTAGTGGAACATTAGTGGAACAAAGCAAGCAGAAGTTTGGAACCTTCTGGTGATGAATGTGTGCTATGCAGCCTCTCAAGGCTTTCCAACCTTTGCTTGAGATTGTTTTTCTGATTTCTGTTTCAATCCTCTGGCAAAGGAAAGGAGGGAGAATGGTTTTCATTGTGAATTTCAAGCGCTGCTATTAATAAATTTGTGTTGGGGGGGAGAAAGAAACCTGGGCACACAAGAGCCAGCAAGGGTTCACATCAACATTTACCAGGACAGTAAATAGGGCTGGCTAAATGGAACCTATTTTGCAAATGGACTGTGATTCATATTCAGGAAGGAGGATGCTCTCTACTCTCGGTGATAAAGAGCCACTTAGAGTGGACCTGCTCTTCACCAGCTGCCCTTAATAATGGGTTCCCTTTGTTTACAGCCTCATAGCCCCCCACTTTGCTTCTAGTTAATGCTTCTATTGGCAGTTCACTTCCAAATGCTGCTTTCCAGTCTTAGCTGGAAAATAAATAAAGCTTTGGGATATCATTAAGATTAAAGGAAAAAGAGTCAGGACATAGAGAGGGGTAAAGACTGGGAGACAGAACAATAAGGGGGTGGTGGGAATAGAGAGAGACATGAGATGAAAGACAGAAGCATTAAGAAAGGGCATGATGAAAATGAGGGAAATATTAAGCAGCTACTTAATTCGGACAAGCATCATCTTTTCACAGTGATTGTTTTTGTTTCTCATTCCAGTTGTTCACTCCAACTGGAACACACTCTCAAATCCTGCAACATCTGGGCATGAATCTCCTCCCCCAAAACAGGATTTTATCCACACACAAAAACACCAGAAATTGCACCAAGGTCATACTTGTTGGGCATCAGAAAATGATTCATTTGTAACCCAAATAAATTATACAAATGAAATATATGTGTTGTGTTATTCAGTTTAATCTGCCATGAGGAGGAAGAGAGAATGATGAAAAGCACAAAAGCCCCATATCAATGAAAATCAAATTCAATGTAATGAAAAATCTCAAAAGCTCAGGTATTCATTTTTACTTTTATTATTTATTTCTTATGTTCATATTCCAGGTTTTCTCTGAAATTAAAAGTCAATACCATTGTTCCACCACTGTAGCACAAATCAATGTGCATATATCATATGGATTCATGCTTGAAAATCTGACCACACAGACCAGAGCTGAAAAGTTGCCTCCTGTGTAAGTCCCAAGGTCTTTCTCACTAGGTGCTAATGCCTTTCTTTCTTTATAACTCTTCTCCTGGGAAACAGCTCTGCAAGGATCTGCTTTTCTTCCTGCAACTCAACAGTACTAATCTCCAGTCCAGATGTTTATTTTTACTACAACATACCGATGATTAGACTGCACGTGAGGTTTTGCAGTATTTATTTGGATGAAAAGAAAGATAAGAATGTCTGCCGTTCTAGGCCAGCCTCTATCTTTCTTCCAGAAATCCACGTCAGATACTACCTTTGGCTTTCTCTTCTGGCCCTGGGAGAATGGTTCTATACAGTGCATTAGTTCATCCCAAACTATCTTCCAAGTTGTTAACCCACACATGGCTTGTTGTTCTCAGCAGCATCTCTGAAAAGTGATCTAACCTTCCAGGAATCCATGACTTCTGCTACAGTTTGTTTTCTGGACATGATGCCAGTTGTCTCTTCAAATCATTGATCTTCCAATAATTTTATTGGGCATTCTATTGGATTGTCTAAAAGCTAATTGTTCTAATATGCACTACACAAATCTCAACTAGGAAGCAACCTTAATTACTAGTTCCACTGTGTGAGATCACTTCTCACAAACAGCAAAGCACTCACAACTCACCTTCTTTCACCATGTTCCCTCTATAACTCACCAAACTCCATTAACCATAATCCAATTCCATCATTCTTCCAAATCAGTTCCTCTTATTCCTAGGCTTCCTTCACCCAACAATCTCTCACTTCTATTTTGTTCCATCATCTAATCTTCAATCATCTACTATACACTGTCTTTCACAAACACAAAATAGGGACAATCACTACCTTGCCAATGTGTGTGTGTGTGTGTGTGTGAACTCAGTAAAGCAACTATGAAAAAAGCAAATTCTATGCTAGGGATTATTAGGAAATAGATTGAAAGTAAAAATGCCATCATGCTCTTGTGTAACACTCTTACATAAATCTATGATACATTTGCATCTGAAATGAAATTCAGATTGCCATCCTTGAAAAAGGATATAATACAGTAGCTGAAAAATGTGCAACCGAAAGAAAGGCAACCGAAATGATCGGGGGCTGTAATAGTTTCCCCGTGAGCAAAAATATAACATGTTTAGAACTCTTTTGCTTAGACAAAAAACGACCAAGAGAAGACATGACTGAGGTATATAAAATCATGCAAGGCACAAGAGAAATATTTTTTTCACTTTCTTTAAATATTAGGACTAGGGCTTTCCAATGCAGTTGAGTGGAAATACATTTAAATAGACAAGTGAAGCATTTCTTCCCATAATTAACCCATAATTAATTGCATAATTAATCCATGAACTTCATTATAAAAATGTGGCAAAAGCCACTAACTTGGACAGTTTCTGAAATATGGATATGTATCAGGAAGATATGTTTGTCCAAAGTTATTGATCTTGAAAGCCCAGGGTTACCTCTGGACTGAGAGCAGCAATGCCTCCATGAACCCAGTTGCAAGGAAAGGGGGCACAGGGCAGGGGGGGAAGGGGTATTCCTGCTTGCAAATATTGTGGCTCAAGTTTGGCCAGTGAGAAGTAAAATGTTAGAGTAAGATGGTCTCGGTCTGACTCAGCAGAGCTGTTCTTATGTTTTTAACTTGTCTGAGTGGTAATTTCCCCTAAGGTGGAAGACAGATACTGCATCTCTAGTTGGATTTTTATTTCAGCTGCCTGTTATTTTCCCTTCCTGATGTGAGTTAATGTGTTCTATTAGGTCCCAGCCATGACTGAGTCTCGATGTCAAGGTCATCCTATTTTATTTTGCTCGGGCAGCTCACCAAGAAACTAGTGGCAAAAAACATTGAAGTTGCAAATTAAATTTGACTCATGCTTACCAGTGGATTTGCAGCAAACAACTTTATATTCTATGCCTCTGAAGAGGATTAAAAGAGCTAGCTTAGAATTCTGCCATCCAGTTGAAGAAGGCCATCAATAATACCATACAGGTCAAACTGGAGAAAAGCTAGTAACAACAGTTATTAGCCAAAATCTACTACTACTTAAATAAATCTAAACATAAATCCCACTCCTAAAAGCATTGTCAAATAACGGAGAGGGGTTTTTTTTAATGATAATGATAGAAGAGGAGAGGTAGAGGGAAGTAAGGGGAGAGAGGGGAAGGAGGAGTGGCTGAA
>JANHFT010007349.1:6347-20480 GCA_032467955.1 Pseudoxenodon macrops
AAGCAACAAGTTACAGTCCTGCAGTCGTAGGTGGGAGGAGATGGTGATAGGAATAGAGCTGTGGAATAGAGCTGTGTGGGGAAAATGGCATTTGGAATCCATGTTCATAGCTGCAAATGTTGAATTTCAAAAACCCCACTAGAGAAGCCAAAGTGTAAGTGTATTTACCTCCTAAAACACTTGGTAATTATTTGGCACCACCCTAGTTGCAAACTGATTCCACAGACATGCCACCATGAAGAGTATTTTTAAATCATTTTTTAACCCCAACTTTATCACCTGAAATTGGGGAGAAATCTAGAGGGGATTGACTTATTCTCCAAAGCACCAGAGGGCTGCGCAAGATGTACTGGTTGGAAGCTTGTTAGAGATAGACCTAACCTAGAAATAAAGAGAAATTTCCTGACAGTAATAACAATTAATCAATGAGTCGTAATGACTCAGTGGTTAGAATGAAGTATTGTAGGCTTATTCTGCCCACTGCCAGAAGTTCGATCCTGACCGGCTGAAGGTTGCTTCAGCCTTCCATCCTTCTGAGGTTGGTAAAATAACCAGTTTGTTGGGGCCAATCTGCTGATGTTTGTAAACCACATAGAGCACTATGAAATGGTATATAAGTCTAAGTGCTACTGCTATTGCTAATGAAATAACTTGCCTCCCAGAGTTGTGAGTGCTCCATCATTGGAGATTTTCAAAACTGGATTGTCCTGTATGCACAATTGCTTGACTAGGATGGTATAAGGTCTTCTCCCTTGAGCATGGGGTTGGACTAGAAGACCTTCGAGGTCCCTTCCAGTCCTGTGATTCTATGTTCTATACTGGGGTTTAGTTATAAATCACTGGCCCCTTCTATACAGGTTTGCATGTCTGCTTCAAATGTCCAGTATTTCTAGAATACAACCAGTATGTGTTTTTTTCCCCTGAGGGACATGGGGATTTCTTAAATATAATAAATAAATATGATAAATAAATATAAATAAATAAATGTTTCACAGAAGGTAAAGCACCTAGCTTTCCCCAGCTGATTCACACAGAATATTTTAGATAAATGTCATGATCAATGGGAATAGTAGTCCAAAACTCCTGGAGGCACCAAATCGAAGAAGCTAAAGTAAACAAAATCTAGCGCCCCCCCTCACTCAGCTTACCTGTCCATGGTCCTGACCTTTTGTTGGGATTATTTTTATGCTTCAACCACCTGGGGAACTCCCAGCACTGACTTGAGAACTCCTGGAAGGAAGAAAACTAGGAACACTGCCATTTATTTCATGATGCGCTTCTGCTTTCCCACCAGTGAGCCCATGAGTGTGAAACCTAAAAGGTCCCTGACTATTTTTGTAACCCCTACAGCTACTTCAGATTGAGCTGTCAGAACTTAACAGTAAAACGCCAGTGGGGTGTTTTATTTATTTATTTTTTTAAAAGATGTGATCCCAAAGATAAATATACTATATTTCTCGTTTGGCTTAATGCGCTGGTTTTTAATTTGATTTTTTTTTTAAACTCAATTAAAATCTCCCTTTTTAAAAGCAAACAACCCACCAGTCTGAACATTTCAGGTCCATTCCTACCTGTGGCTTCACTCTGCTACTATTACATCCAATGTGGCCTTTTGATTGCAAAAATAAAATAAAATAGATCCCTTGGCCAGAAGAATATTATCAAACTCTGATTTTTCTGCCTGCTCACTTTTTTGGGGTGAAGGGGGGGGAGTTATATTGTATAACTTGGCACAAGGGAGAAGAAAAAATGAAGGGAGGGTAAGATCAATATGGGAAATACAATACAAGTATGATGATTTAATATATGTTAGTAACAGAAGAGTGAGCTAATTTGGAGTAGTGGTTAAAGCACCAGGGTAAAACAGGAGACCAAAAGTTCTAGTCCTGCCGGTTGAGTGACCTTGAGCCAGTCATTCTCTCTCAGCCCTGGGAAGCAGACAATGGCAAACTACTTTTGAAAATCCTGCCAAGAAGATTGTCAGGAAACAAGATGGAAAGGAAAGGAAAGGAAAGGAAAGGAAAGGAAAGGAAAGGAAAGGAAAGGAAAGGAAAGGAAAGGAAGTTAGTCAATGGACCAAATCATTAACAGAAAAAAACAGGAAAATGTTCTTTTTGTACTCTGTGGTTAGAACTGAGGTATAGAATATGCCTGAGATCACTTATTACTATGTGAGTTCGGTATAATTTTTCTTCGTACTCAGAGATTTTCCATTCTGTTGTCCTCTGTGGATGAAAGGCACCTACAGCACATCCTTTGGAGGCAGAAGATGCCAGCTCTCAGTTCCTGGGGTCTCCAGTTCTAAAAAAAACATGTAGCTGATTATAGGAAGGGACTTTGCCCCTCTTGTGACAATGCAGGACTGGATTAAGAGAGAGCAATTATGGGGGTGACCCAGCCTGCCATCTCACGTCCTTGGAGTGCCACAGAAATTCAGAAAATTGTTTGCTGCCAGAATTTAGCTGCCAATGACCTTTTTTTTTATAATTATCCTTTGTTCTTATTCTTTCACACTTTTAAGATTTTGAGGATGAAGTGGGCAAAATATTTCTTACTGTTACTTTTTAATCATGTCCATTTTTCATGTCACAGCCACAAGCACAGTCACCTTATTGATTGCTGAATGCAACCTTTGGCCATCCAGATTGAAGGAAGGCTCTGAAAAACTGCCTGCCCCAGCCTAGCTTAAGAAACCATGTGCCTGGTCTATGGCAGCTTCCAAGAGGTCTGGAAGCATCAAATTCTATCCAGATGCCTCATCAGGGATGCTTGAGTGAGCCACTCTGTTATTATCCTTGCAGCCAGAGGTGTGAGAGTCTCAAACAAAGCATGCAGCAAAAAGCCTTGCTTTAGGACTGCCTATATGACTGTAGGGCTGGCATGAGAGGGATGTGTGTGTTTGTGTGTGTGTCTGTGTGCACATGTGCCATTGTTTCAGTTGCTTGAAGTGTGACAAACCCTTTCTGGGAAGGTTTCATTGGCGGGTGCCAAGGGGTATCCAGCTGTTAGGCAGTGTGTAAGTCAGGTGGCTTCTTCAGAGGGTTGGACTCACCGATACACATGTTAATGGGCTGAGGAGGTGTGTGTGTCTCTTTCTGTGTGCCTTCCCTGTACATATATAAGGGCCACGCTGACAGAGAAACAGTGCAAGGTTCGGACATCGGAAGAAATCTTGGGATTCAGAGCGCACCGGCAGGTAGGCGGCTTCTCAGCCAAATTGCCAGCATGCTGCTATGTTCTCTTTGTCTTGGGGTGCTTTTTAACAGCTTGGGAAATGAGTTTCTAGCACTGCAGGAGTCTGTTTCCTTAACCTAGCTCTTTGCAACTGGCAGGTTTCAATGGGGCGGATTGGAAAGAGGGCGTTTGTTTGCGGGTGTGTGTGTGTGTGCAGTTTTGGGGTTTTTTTAAAACGACTTCCTCCTGTGTCCAAATCCTTGTTTCATGGGGTTAAGCCTCTTCAAGATATTTTGGTCTGAGAATAGAGTTGAAAGAAAGCTGCCCTGGATGGTTAAAAAAAAGAATTTGTCTTTGTCAAATCAGTGTTTCCTTTTGAAAGAAAAGTAGGGACCGGGATAGGAGAACCGTATAGAGAAATTTCATCAATTCAGAGAGGGGGGAAAATATCTCTGTGTGCATTGAAATGTATTAAGTATTGGTAGGCATTTGCTAATAAGATGTTTCTTGTGCTTTTTCCCCCCCAGTAAGTGTTAAGTGTTTATCTCGCCTCAGTCACCTTTTACTTTTCTTTTGCTCTTTTCTTCTCGGCTCCTACTAAACTATTTATTTTACAAAACATTTGATACTGAAAATCTGTTTTGAACCGATTAGAGAAAGCATGCGATGCTTGCTTGGTCCTTTTTCCCTTGTTTCCTTCTCTTGAAAAGGGATTATAATGCCTCAGGGAAGATGCCTTTGTAGATTTGTTATTACTAATCTCTCTTCGATATAGATTCCTTTCGTTTTTCAATATTACCGTTTTCCTACAGCAAATGTTTTTATCCTGCATACGAACCAATTGTTACCTTCCTCTCCTCTCAAAACTTTGAAACTTTAGTATGGGTACTAAAGCTGTTTTCCAAGAAGTTATTTAACTAAGAACGCAGCTTTAAAAAAAAAATCTGCAAAAAGAACAGATTTCTACTTAAAGATACCGTGTGGAATGAACCGAAGAATCAGACTCTTTGTGGTGTCTACAAGGCAAGGCAAAACTTCATTTGTGTCCCTTTTTCACATCCGAGTTTTCTCGAAGTGTTTTTCTATATCTCAATCTCTGATCCTGGCTTGCAACTTTCCCTGCAATATAAGCAATTATTATCAGTTTTAGGACACAGTGAACCTTGGGGTTGTTTACATTTCTGTTGGTTCCTAGAGAAATGTGTGGCAAATGCAGATTCAGATTAATTTTCAGGGCTCTGTTTGTTGTTGAAAGAATGCAAAGATGCCGTACTTGCCCAAATTTCAGCGCAGACTGAATCCTCACATTCCTGAACTGTATTAAAATACCATAAAAGTTTCAATGCTCTTACTGTGAAATGCAGCTCATGCTTATTATACTCTGAAGCCAATAAACCTTTCCCACCCCCATACACGTATAAACAAAAACCTGGATTTTTAACCAGGAATTGGGCAATGCAGTCTGCAATTTTTGAGGGCATCTCAGTGTAGCATCTTTGAAATCATCATCGCCAACTTGCAAATAAACAAATTGACATTTGACATGTTGATAGACTGACTCTCTGACAGACAGGAAAGCTAATTGCAGTTGCACAGAAAGGAGAGAGAGAGAGAGAGAGAGAGAGAGATTAAACATGGCAAGATGTAACTGCTATCATCTAAACAACCTTGTTGGACCATGCCCACCTATTATCAATACCATCTAATTTCTTTTCCAGTTCTAATTCCATCTTCCAGTTGTTTGGCATCTAAATGGAATGCAATATGCATATTTTGAAAGACTTTGATATGTTATACATAGGAAAGGAGAAATACATAATTCTAGATTTCAGGATTATTTTTCAAATGCACTCCAATATAATTAAAGGCAGAGATTATTTATTTCCAAGCATCTCCTGTTCAGACTGCATGGCTTTTTTTCCCCTGTCCTAAGAAAAAAA
This sequence comes from Pseudoxenodon macrops, assembly GCA_032467955.1. Lineage (NCBI taxonomy): Eukaryota > Metazoa > Chordata > Lepidosauria > Squamata > Pseudoxenodontidae > Pseudoxenodon > Pseudoxenodon macrops. The sequence continues at coordinate 11,462 of JANHFT010007349.1, forward strand.
AACCCTAATCTAATCAAATTGAGTCATTTAGCAGAATAAACTGCATGCTGAATTCTCCCATAAGATCAAAGTGCTTTAGCGTTCTGGAGGAAAAGCTCCTTTCATGATGCTTCCTAACCTCCCTTGTAATTAGGTATATCAACCCTTTAAGGTAGGCCAGGCCATAAGGCTGACACTGCAGGGAATCCAGGAAAATATTGTAGTAGGACCAAAAAAAAAAAGAATCTTGAAAGCCTGTCTAAGTTTCTGTCTCCTCTGATGGTAACCAAGATGAGGTTATTCTGAGCTTCTTTCTCACACTTGTTTCAACTTCTGGACTGTGGGATCGCTTCTCCAAGTCCCTTCTCAAGAGTTCTTTCATATTAAGACAGCTATAAATTCTTTCACAGTATGTTGCTTCTGGTGCAAAGGTTGCACTCATCATTAGTAGCTACTGATGGATGCGTCCAACAAAAGCAATCTTGTCCCTTTTATGAATTGACTGATTATGTGTCATTTTAGCACATCCATATAGATTTTCTCCAGGATGATTTGTCCCTAACCTGGTATTTCTGATCTTCCAACGGGTGCACCCATCATGCTGTTGCTGAATTCATCCATCATCTTATTCCTTGTACTACCAATGTCCCATGCCAGCAAATTCCACAAGTCAGCTATGCACTGGATGAGGGAGAAAACTCTCTTTGGTCTTTCTTGAATCCCCCTGCCACCACCTTTATTGGTTGAAATAATACACTTACCAATCGAGATGATAGGAAAAAGTCCCTTTTCCCACTTTATGTCCCTTTTCTGCACAATTTACAGCTGTAGAAGATGACATTGCTTTGACAACATTGCATCCAAGAGCAGGCAAGAGTGCTCAGAATTACTTTAAGCATCGATCGAAATATGCATCAGGGGTACAAATTGTGACATGCCTAGCCATTTAATTGCACCTGCCGTGGTTGCAGGCTTTGTGTTTTGACTCTCCTGCCAATGAAAGAGGAGAATGCTGTCACACGTTTATGCACTTAATCAAAAATTATGAAAGTCAAAGAGGCAGATTCTCATCAGGCTAGGAATATATAGAATGCCCCACCAAATTTCTCTAACCTGGATGTCCTCCAAGATGCATGGACCTCAACTTCCAGAATTATCCAGGCAACATGGACGTGGATGAAAATTCTGAGGATTTAAGCCCATCTGTCTGTAAGGATCTCCCAGCGTGCAGATGTCTGGTGTATGCAATAAATAAAAGAGGATCAGGCAGAAGGCAATGGAAAAATTAACTGCTTGAGACCTTGGGGTGCAACTGCAATAAGCAATAGGCTAAAGAGGCCAAATAGCTTAAGCTGGTGTAAAAGAATTTCCCATGTTCTTAAGGTACAGTAAATGGTTGTCTCTCTATTTGCCCACTGTGGCAATGTTTAGACAATACACTTAACCAGGGTAATTTAACACATGATGCATTGTTTTCTTTGTGTCTTGGCTAATAGTCCACTGGATTTTTGCAGCCCATATCCAATAAATAAAAAAACCTGAAGGACTGCAGCCAATCTTGGCAAATAGCCTTGTAGATCCTTAAAAATGAATGTCTTTTATGGTGAAACATTCACTTCCAGGAAAGGGGGAATCCTCACCCTGTCACTTTATTACCACCTCAGTCTCCTCTCACAAACTTTATACAACTTCAGCCATCCACAGGTCTCCTACTCCTTCAGATGTGTCTACCTATCCATTATTTCTTATTGCCCCCTTATACCTGCAATCACTTTCTCAGCACCATCATGTTATCTCTTGTCATTTGAAGTCCCCAGGAAAAGGTATTTTGGTACAACCACGTCACCCTCATCATTTGCTAAAGGGATGTGTAATTGAACCAAATGCGTAGTTCTTTCAGTTGACGCTTGTTTCATTTTCCTCTCCTCCCTCTGAAGCTTTTTCCCCAACTCAAACAAATCGGTATTGATTTGGTTTGTTTCCAGATACGTCCCCTACTTTTCCAGTGTCATCTTCACAATAGTCCTTTATAGTAGGTTAGGGTTAGAGACTCTGTCTGTCTGTCTGTCTGTCTGTCTGTCTGTCAGTCAGAGGGAGAGATAACACAGTAAGTAGTTGAACCATGGTTTCCCTAATTATAGTCTAACTCTTTAACCACTGTACCCTAGTTAAGGACTCTACAAAATGTAATGTATGTAAATGAACTATATGTATAATAAGAATTATGTGCACCTGTCTTGCTCAAAAAATATACTGTGTATAATTATAGGAAAAATGTAAAAAAACAAACAACCAGTATCTCTTTTCCCATCTTATAAAGAAAATTATGTCTTTTTTCTTTGGTATTATGCCTTCAGCTGTAGGCACTTTTCAGAGGCAAAAAAGTTTTAAAAGGGAGGGCCAAAAATAATCCAGAGGCTGCTTTTTTGAGGGTGGGTGAACAGATGTGAGAGAAAAAAACAAAGCGCATTTCTAAGTTACACTGAGTTCCTTAAGAGGAAAAAAATCTTATGCAATTAAAAAGTCTCAATATGCAACACTACTGTACAGTAATCAACGTTTCCCTTGGATACTGGGGAAAATGCTGTTGTCTGGGCTGAGAATTTAGATAGTTGAAATCCAACTAACCTAGAGGGCACCAAATTATGAAAAGCTGTTCTCACCAAAGTGACTAACAATTCTACAAACAGTATTACTCTTACAGTATTTGCAGGGCCATACATTGGGGAGCGGGGGATGAAGGTAAGATGTTGGCTTCATTCAGTTGAATCCCCCACCTTGCTGTTTTTCAACATGCAAAGTCATTGGCCTGCTTTACTAATCCCATGAAGTGTTCCTGTTGTTCTCACTATACAAACCAGGAACAAAGACAAGGAGAGACATTTACACTGAGGATTTGAATTCATAACAGTGGAAAGGGAGCTGTTAATGCCAATTTAAGCTCATGTCCACAGGTCAAATCTGCAATATTCCTAAGTAAGACTAGTAAAAATTCCAGTCTTGGCTAGGTCTCCAGTCTCCAGGCCTGGATCTCCAGTTTCCTAGCTAGATAAACCAGGCTTGACTTGGTTTAAAGCAGCTTTCAAATTGCTGGGTGAGACAGAGCCAAAAAGGAACCAGAAATATAATGTTAAGGACAAAGGACAGAAATTTAAACCATTATTTCTTTCCTCCATAGTTGGGTTCCCTTAAGAACTGGACTTAAGAAACAATTCAGAAAAAATGTCTCAAAAGTTCTTAGAGTAAATGCTTAGTTTCTAGTATCTCCACCAGATCAGTTCAATAATTCTCCAGTTGTGGATATTGAATACATCTGGGGAAAGTATCTGCCTAGATGCTCTCCCAACCCTTAATATTTGCATAGCATGTACATATATTCAGAACATACTTATAACCCTGTAAGATAAATCAGATGGTATTACTATACTCTAAACTGCAGATGGAGACTAAGAGACACATTTCTACATAATGAGTTTGGAGTAAGTAGGAATCAGACCAGGGGCTTCCTGTTTCCAACACCAGGCTCTTACTCTACTTCCTAGCAGGATTCTTACAACACATAGTATGCTTAGTTTTGACTTAGTGTGAATTCTCCATTCCTGGTAAGGAAGCCATACTCAATAGCTTAATGTACTATATGAACCTAGTCAGTACTGATTTCTTTAGTAAGTCATGGCTACGCAAATATATAGTTTAATATATGGAATAAATAGAATTAGTATTAAAGCAACTTCCAATCCATTCACTTGAGACATGTGTTAGTTATGCTTACGGACACACGTCTGCAATAGCTGGTTGACAAAGAAACAAAGGTAGCAGTGTTCCTTCACTTTTGCCCTATCTTATTTGTTCAAACTGTAAACTAACTGGCTGAGAAGGAACAAATGGTTCTTCAGCAACCATCTGAAGTTAAAATGACATTGAATGAGGGGAGCTTATGATCCTTGTATTGTAGCATATGAGCATCTTCAGAGTTCCTTAGGCATGGTTCAAGAATCCGACTCTCCAGCAATCATAAAAGGACAGGTTAGAATCCGGCTGTGCGGAATGACATGGAAGAGGAGTACACATCATGAAAGAAATTTGATTGCTGAGGAAAAACCGCAAAGTCATAGATCCTCTTCTTCTTCCCTTAAATTTCAAGTGGTCTAGGCAGGACCCCTTGAAATTTAATGGCTTCCATGATAGAGAATTGAGGTTCTGGATAGTACTTTGTTCATAATCCTTGAAAAGTGTTAATTGGCCTTCCCAAACATAGACTACTGAATGCCTGAAAGTGATTCCATGTGAGTGCTAAAAATTGTCAGCCAGTCTCTATGTGCAGCTCAAATTTTGACATTCAATGTCTTAAACAGCTTGAGTGTGACTATTTAATGGTTTCTGCCATATATATGTGTGTGTACAAGATTCTTTGTTCAGTACTCCATTTTTGCATGACCAATAAACTGCGTTTTTCCTCCAGATTTTTTTTTACTCTAAGTGCATGTTTGTTCCTTCATAAGCGTAGATGATTTTTTTTGATAAGCTGGTTTGCATGATTTTTTTTTCAAAACAACTTGTTGCAAACTGCCCTGAGCACCTAACAACTAGGAAAATGTGCTACACCCTCCAGTGACAATAATCACAAGAGGATTTATTTTCAAATGGAAAAATCAGTACACAAAATTGAATGTATGTATAATGCAAATATCAGACTTACAAACCCTGCTTTGGCAATTTCTTCCTCGTTTGTACCTTGTCCTGCTGTGTCTATAATGAAGGTCAGAAAAGTGAGGCTCAGGAATCAGCCCAAAGTTTGAGGTGTTTGGAAATAATTTTGCAAAAGTGGACTTTGAGAGGTTAAAAAAAAAGATTGATGGAAAAGGCAATGCTTTTAGCATTTTAGATGCCCCCATAGGAGCTCGCTCAACTGGATTTAGTTAATGCTGGCATTTAGAGTGAAGAAGGCAAGTGTTGAAGGGGGTTAGAACAACATTTGGTACTTGCAAGGCAATCATTGTGAATGTACGTTCAGACCATTCAAATTTACTTACCTCGTATGCTTTAATCTTCCTTGTATTCCTTGGGAATTAAAAGGCAAAAGCATTAACCAAGTAAGCGGTTTCTATTCTTCTAAAGCATTTACTTACAAGCTGAATTGGAATTCAATTGACCTGTTAGAAACAAATTATTTCCCCCTGGAGATTTGCCCAAACCAAAGACTGGGCTTCCTCTTTAGGAAGTAGCATAGCAACTGCAGTCTTGCATACTTTTGCATACTTTTACTAGCAAGTGAAACCTAAAGTCCTACTGATATGCTAAAGGGTTTTTTTTTCTCCCTCTCTCTCTAGTAAATGTATTTAGATTTGCAGCTTGTACTATTTTTATACCAGGGCGGTCCTTTGGTGATCGCAGATAAGATGAGATGAAGATTTAATTGCTACAATCATAATTTGCTCCACGATTTCAGGATGAGGCGTTATACATTATAAACAGACTTTTTCTGTTTTCCAAGCAGAGGAAGATTATAGCATAAGGGTAGAAAATGAAGCGTTGCTTTTTGAAGACCGAGAAAGGTGGGCATCGGAAGAACATCTGTTGAAGAGCCAACAGACTGCTTAAGCTTCATTTGATCTTCTTTGGAAAAGTCCTTACATAGCCTTAGTAACCTAAACCTGTGCTGATCAATGGGAATGGCAAAAGTTCCTACAAATGTAATTGTTCTCACACCACATTTGGGAAAGGGGTGGTGTCTCTTCTTACAATGGGCTCTTGTATTATACCCTGTTTCCCTGAAAATAAGACCTATCCTGAAAATAAGACCTAGCAAGGTTTTTATGTATGTGCCTAATATAAGACCTACCCCCCCAAAATAAGCCATACTTAAGAGCCAGCACAGCCAGCCTCCTGACCCACAGTGAGCAAGGAGGAGAAGTGGGCCTCCTGTATATGGGGGGGGGGGGGAAATAAGATACCCCCTGAAAATAAGCCCTAGTTCCTATTTTGGGACCCAAAAGAAAATAAGACCCAGAAACACAGTACCTTATGTTGCAATGTATACAGATTAGCTTTTTCTTTTAATAAAGAAAAAATATTACACAGTAGCAAGTAGCTGAAAAGTAAATTATGTTGGAACTGCATAATTCATGGATAGGAGACCACTCGGAATCCCTGGGCTATACACTAAATAGAGAAGTTCAAACAAAGCCAAACCACCAGATGGCAGGAGGGATACCATTTCTGTACTGCTGGCAAGATAATTCCAGAAGTGTATCCACAAAGTTGTGAGCAAGCAAAACTGAAGTCATACCACACCCTGGTCTATGGAAAAATTGTCTTCCACCAAACTGGTCCCTTGTGCCAAAAAGGTTGGGGAGTGTTGCCATAAAACAAAGACTTGTATAGATCCATGCAATACACCGGACTGGACTGGGGCCTGAAAAAATTCAGGTTCAAATATGTCTTCAGCTATGGATGCTCACTGGATGACTGTAGATCAGTCTTTATCTTTTGGTCAAACCTACCTAACAGGGCATTTGTTGTAAAGATTAACTGGAGGAGGAAGAAATGTCATAAAAATCAACTTCAGCTCTTGGAAGGAAAGATAAATTTCCCTTCCGTTGGTGGTCATCTCTTCCCATCTACATGGACACAACTATCTGATTTTCTTGGCAATAATATAAAAGTAGTTAAGTCACTGTGGAGCAGAGGTGGGTTCTTAACAGTTCAGTCTGGTTCTACCAAACCATTAGTAACTTACTGGCACAGTTTAGTAGAACCGTTAGTAACCTGGGCCTGCCAAGCTCTCAAGACGGTTCTTTCGGCTGCACCATAGGCGCCGCCATCTTGGATTTTGCTTCTGCGCATGCACAGAAACTTTTTAAAAGCACTGCACATGCTTACGTGTGCGCAAAGCATGTGCGCAGCAGCAGCGCGCCCCTGAGTGAACCGGCAGTAAGAAGATTTAAAACTCACCTCTGCTGTGAAGGGACAAAAATACAGAAAAGTGCACCTATTATGCTCTAGGAAGAACAAGTGTTCATTGATCACGGTCAGTCAACTCTACCATAAACCCACAGGGCATTATTTGAAGTGAGAGTGCCAAAGATCACAGCTCTGGATAACTGTTTCTGTGATTGCATATATATATATTTAGTCATCTATTTCAACACGACTTATTCCCAGGTAAGTGCATTGGATTGCAATAAGGAGTCTAAGCCTACGAATGTCTAGTCAGAAATAAGGGTTGTTTAGGTTTACTCAGAGGATGGAAATCTGGCAGCAGATAAGACTTATCTGTGCTCAAACAACCGGCTAAGCCATTGCAGAATGTTAATACGCTACACATAACAGGGGGTGAGATAGCACCGCAGTGCAGTTTCATCATAATTTATTGGCTATGCTTGCATGACATGCCAAAACACAGATTAACTAGCCATATTTTAGGTTTGGAACTTGGGGGGAAGCCTCCCGGTCTAGCTTGGCCAACCATGGCTAGCTTATAGTTCACTGTTTGGCACCAAACCAGACAATTGAGTTAGCTGGTAATGTGAGGTTCATTTAAGCATAGCTAAACATGCTGTAAAAACACAGCCTCTTAGCATTAGGCATAGACAGCCTTCAAAAAGTAAGGCCCAGTTTCAAGCAAGTTTACACAGGCTTGCAATCTGTAGCCAAACAGCCCAGTTCCTCCGATCTTTCCTCTCAGTTAAATAGTCTTCACAGATTGTAGAATCCCGAGCAGAAAGCAATGCTTCAATTTCAGAGTAATTACAGTGGCACAGTTATTTCTGAAATAGCTGGCAAATGGAGATGCATAACCATGAAAATTATTCCCAGGAAATCTGCTTTGGTTCAGCCAAACTGAGAGGTGTGTTCTAATTATTTTTCTTAAGTAGAGGGGTGATGAATATCTGAGCTGCGATTCCGCTCCCCTCATTGTTACACTGCCAGCATTAACTTGCTGAAATGTATTTAAAGAAGTCTGTAAATAGTAGGCAACCTATTTCGTGATAACTGTAAGAGAAGGCTGGGCTGTGGGGAGCCATATTATATTTTACACTCGTATTTTCTAAAAAGGCACGCCTTTCATGGTCCGTCATGAAATGTTATGCACATAAGTAAGATTGGCAGATTTGCATGCAATTGGTGAGAAGAATGCAGTAAATTGGACACACTCTATGGACCTAGCTCGGTTCACATGGCCATTCCTACATCAGCTCTATTGAATAAATTAAGCTCCCATTCAGTTCAGCAGAATTCAAAGAGAATAACTTTCTGGGACCAGAATAGTTGGGGACAGGTTGTCTCCCTGTAGCATTTCACAATTTCTGTAACTAACCAACCTACACCAATATTTTAGTGTAGTTTATCTAAATCCAGCAATTATAATTAATTGTAGGTTGGTGTGCTGTGCAAAACTCAAGCAATTATATTACGTAAAATAATGTTAAGATAAACATGGGTTGCCATGTCCTTCTGATAGTTTCCTTCAAACTTCATGGGCACCCTCACCTTGTGCTATAAGCTTTTATGCCAGATACTATGGAACAAATAGCAAAAATCAATTTATTGCTAGAATAACAGGAAGACCCTAGTGTTCATGGTAGTTTTCAATGAACTGAAAATATAATACCCCAAAGGGTTGATAATTCAAAATAGACAAATGGAAAATGAATGGATGCTAGGGATAAACTGGAGAAAGGTATGTGGCTATGTCAAAGTTACTTGTATTTAAGCTCCAAAGGAATAGACAGGATGTGTGTTGGTTGAAAAAGTTGGGTGTTGGATTTTATGAAAGAAAGGGAGATGGCACCTTTTAGGACCATGATGGCGAACCTGTGTCATGCGTGCCAGAGGTGGCACGTAGAGCCCTCTCTGTGGGCACGTGCAACGTCACCAGATGCACTTCTGCTTTCTGGTGTGCCAGCTGGTCTTTGCGCATGCCAGAGTGCTGAAAACCCAAAGACCAGCTGGCACACTGGAAACCAGAAGACCAGGTGGCTAGCGCGCATGTGTAGTCTGGCGCACGCACACGCATAAACATTCCGGTTTGGGCACT